>CM067357.1:46275382-46462222 GCA_034190875.2 Urechis unicinctus
ATTGATTTAAGTGCTTATTTATCGCGCTACGTGACATAATAACATTATATAGGCTATTTCAAGTTTATTGTAAGTCTCGTGGCTTTAGCATTATGACAGCGTGTATGTCAGTCAGCATGTGTTTGTATCGACATCAAGATGCAAGTTTTCCTTATATCGTGTCATACTGTTTTTGTCACTTTGCTATGATGACTCGATTGTGCTTCATTCTTGGCTATTGCGAACACATTATTGCGAATGTATTGAATAAGCTGGAGAGCTACTTTTTAGAGATTAGAAATGAACTATACTTCCCTTCAAATGACCTTTCCCTTATCCTAACGAATTTGCATAGGCCACTAAGACGTGCTGAATTCGTTAGTGATAAATTCAGCTTTGGTTTTACTGACGAAAAGGACGTTGCAGATTGTTATAATGCCACCAAACATTCCGGTGTAGAATACTGTCACCGGACCTTATCCCCACTGGGGTTGGATATTACTGGTCACATTGATGGTGATATCCTTATGTCATACACATTCATATTGCTAGAAGGGCTATCATGAAATCGCACTCTTGGCATTAGCACTGTAGTTTTGGCCACTTTACATAACGTACAAACTGTACCAAAGACAAATGTCTCCGAGCGTTTGTTCTCTTTGAATGGACATTTGCGCATTATCATTCAGATCAAATGTAAAATAATTGATATACTACCACCTCGGTCTTTCTACTGCAAGCCATGTTTGATGCAATGTAACTGGTGACTTTATTTGCCGGCTATAATTAGTAATAATGATTATGCACACGCATTTTACTTTAATCTGACTGCGTGTTAAAATGTCAATAAAAAACACTGATGTTGCTTCCATGGAGTCCAATGGTGATGTTGGAGAACAATACTGCTGTGGTTATTCCTCCTTGGACACGATCTTTCCCCAATTAACCTGTTGTAACGAAATGACAACCAAGATGTTCATTCACATGATAATTTGCCAATATATGATTACAGTATAAACATATAGTTTAGCAAGAAATTTACGAAATGTTTCATGTTATTCCCTTCCCGGATCTGTACATGAGGGACATTAAGGTGAACCTGCTCTGCCATCGACACTTCGACATCCAATGAATTGTGTCCCGCTGAGGTGAGGTTGTGGGTTACCGATGTTAGATATTTTATCCACAGCACATCAGTTGTAAGCTACCGCTTTGTTCCCCGATGAAAATATTAGGAGAATCGATGCTTGATGGTTGAATGAGGACATGAGTGTTCCAGTGTGATCAATGGTGGGTAGGGGTTAACGAAGGTTCTCTAATAACTCATTCACATTAAAAGTAAATTGAGGCAAATACATTCAAGTCTTCTTAGTGCTTAGCTTCGAGAAATCACTTCCAATTTGCTTGCACGAGTCCCCACCCATCCCAACCTCCAGCTTACGATATACGTACACTGCTGGACTGAGACAGCATTGGACGAATTGACGAAATCAGTGAAATGAAGACAGCCATATGTAACCCATCATTTACAGTAGCTTTGCAATCTGGCCGTCAACATGATACATCATTGTGAAAATGTGTGTAGTGCTTTAAAGTCCCTTATTTCACAGGGTTCTTTAAAAACATACATGCTTCAATTATAATATATTTCGGCTTTCACAGTAGCTGGTGTATGATATGATAACGGCGGGATCCGACTGGTGGCACGAATGCTCGCGTGACGTGTCAAGCTCACAGGAGCAAACAGGTAGGCTGCATTTATCGATGGATATGCAAGAATATCAACAGATCCAACATAAGCTGGGTACATCGCCCAATTTACCAGTAAAGTGGTGCTAATCTCGATAAGGCGGAAGTAATTATCTGATGATAATACCGTCGACGTCACTGCACATTCTCACAAGGTTCCGCCAAATGAGGACTACTTATATAAGTGAATGAGAGTCTCATGGCAAGCTGAATGAGTCGTTACAGCGGTTTTATGTCCATCGCACTGTATGAGATTGTACGTGAAGTCTACTGCGTGTCTTTTTACATTTGCTACTGAATTCAAGCGATGCTTGTCGATTTCTGTTAATGGAGCCTGCTCATGTTTCTCTTTGGGCTTTTACGGAAATGTTTGTATGACATCAACAGGAACGAGATTTGCTCGTCATCTAGCTGATGCCGTCTGGTGAATATGCTATTGATTCGGTGGGTGTATTAGATAAGGCGTGGGTAGTCCGATTAAATGAGACGTAATGCAGCATACAGACAGATGAACTTGGGTAGATCCTGCAAATAGTTTGTACGAACTATTCATACAATAGTTTTCATGCATTGTGTGGCTGCACACAGATACATCATGTCAGATTTATCGTTGTCGTCGTATCCCGACGAGCTGAAGGGCTGACCTAAGACTCCATGGCTATTCATTAATGCATTTAGACAGAGGGCATGGATTTATAAGTAAGGCTGGCGTCAAATTAAGAGTAACGATGAGACCGTTATGTGGTTATTTTTCCGTTAGTAACAATGTGTCCATTAGGTTGTTATATCCGAGTTAGCAACAATGTGTCCGTTTTGTGGTTATTGTTTTGTTAGTTACAATACGTTCGTTGCGTGGTTATTGTTGAGTTAGTAACAATATGTTCTTGATGTGGTTATTGTTGAGTTTGTGTGTCCGTTATGTGTTGTGTTTGTGACAATGCGTTTGTTATGTGTTTATTGTTGTGTTAGTAACAATGTGTACGTTATGTGGTTATTGTTGTGTAAGCAACAACATGTCCGCTTTCTTTTTTAATTGTCGAGTTAGTAACAACGTGTCTGCTATGGTTTCATTGCTGAGTTAGCCATAACGTGTCCATTATGTTGTTATTGGTTAGCTAATAACAATGTGTCAGTTAAGTGGTCATTGTTGAGTACGTTACCAATCATCTTTTATGTGTTTATTGTTCAGCTAGTTACGACATGTCCATGAAGTGTTATTGTTGAGTTGGTAACAATGCGTCTGTTGTATGTTTATTGTTGTGTTTGTAACAACGTGTCCGTAATGTGGTTATGGTTAAGTTAGTGGCAACGTGTCCATTATATTTCTATTGTTGAGCTATTTACAATATCTCCGTTGTGTCGTTATTGTTGAGCTAGTTACAATTCATCTGTTATGTGATTGGTACTTACTGAACATTCAACACATAATAGACGCAATGTTGCTAACCCATCAATATTCACATAACGGTCACGTTGTTGATAGCTCAACAATAACAACACAACAGACACGTTGTTACAAGCTCACTATTAACAACATAACAAAAATACTGCTACTTACTCAACGAAAGCCACATCACTGATAAATTGTTACTTACCTAACAGTAACTACATCACATACGCTTCGTTACGATCTCAGCAAATGATGCCTCACAAACGCATTCTTACTAATGCAACATTATTGTTACTTATTCAACAATAACCGCATCACCAACACATCGGTACTAACAAAGCTAATACCTCATCGTGGACGATTCCTATACTCACACATCTATGACCTAATATCGGACTCATTGTTACTTACTCAACAAAGTCGCATTACGGACCTTTCCGTACTAAATTCACCAATAACCGCACGAAGAAGCATTGCTACTTATTCAACAATAATTGCATAACGGATGCATCGTTACGAACTCAACAATAGCCGCATCATTGGCGCATGGATACCAAACCAACGACAACCGCATAACAAGCGAATCTGGCTCAACATTAACCATATCATGGGCGCATCTCTATTTACCCAACGCTGCTCTCACCAACATTTCTCACCAACAATACAAATGTTTTAAGTTTCACCTGTAAGTCATAACCTTGGCATGTGCCTGCCTCATCGTTGACCCTGATTGGTCGTCCTATAATCTTGTTGTTTTACACTCGATGTAACTTTGCTCCACTTGATTTCTTCCTAATTGGGTTAAAAATTCGGGAACGGTCTTTAAACTCTTGATAAAGTGGACAACTGGACGGCTGATTACACACCTTGGATGCCTGGCGCGGTTCTAATCACATGAAATGCAGTGAGCTGATATAGTACAGCGACTCCATCAACAGATTGTACAAGGTTACGGTTGTTTTTTCATTGCCTCCCACATTCAATGAATGATTTAAGTGCTTATTGATCGCGTTACGTGGCATAATTACATAAAACAGCTATCCCACGTCGGTTGTAAGTCTCGTGGCTTTAGAATTATGCCGGCGTGTATGCCAGTCAGCATGTTTTCCTGATTACGTGCCATACTGTTTTTGTCACGTTGCTACAATGACTCGATTGTGCTTCATTGTTGGTATTGGGAACACATTATGGCTGATCTATCGAATAAGCTGGAGAGCTACTCTTTAGAGAATAGACATAAATGATGCGTACCTTCAAATAACCTTTCCCTTATACCACTGCAGTACCATGGGCCACTGAGACGTGCTGCGATTCGTTAATGATAAATTCAGCTTTGGTTTTACTGACGAAAAGAAAGATCGAGATTGTTAAAGTGCCATCAAACATCACGCTTCGGGATACTGAAACCGGACCTTATCCCCGCCGGGGTGGATATTATTGGTCACATTGATGGTGATATCCTTATGTCATACACATTTCATATCGCTGGAAGGGCCATCTGAAATCCGCAATGCATGAAATCGCACTGTTGTAATTTGCATAGTAGGTATGGCCACTATACAGAACGTACAAACTGTACCAAGAAAAATGACTCCGATGGTTTTTTCTCTTTAATTGGACATCACCGAAATGATGACAGCCATACAACCCATCATTTACGGTAGCTTAGCAATTTGGATGACACAGTATGTGGTGTTGGATATGATAAAAGCGGGAACTGAAGGGTGGACATGGGATATAGCGCAATATCAAGTGTATTTCAGTAAGAAGAGTTGCATGATATTCAGTGTGATCTGCATTAGCCACATCTGAAAAATAGGGTACATTGAAGCATTGCATGATAAAGTTGTACGGCTTTAATATCTTGAATCGATATTTAACCTGAGTTATTGACACCACCATTATTCAGCTACGATATGTTCTAGGCTCTTACAATGTTATCATTTATACATTAAGTGCGCATTCAATCACGACATGATCCAGCCTTTAGCCATGCTGATCAATGTGTTTGCTAAGGTAGCATCCGGGTGATGGTGTCTAGGCCATTAATTGTGATAACACTGCTTTACAATTTAAAAGCAGGCGATAAATAAGCACCACACTTGTCCATTGTTCATAACTAGCCGTCAAAACATTGATGGGGATTTAAATTTTACACATTAATCACGAAATATGAACATTGATCGCCTGGTGGTCAAATAATATGTTGGTAATATTATAAATCAACTCTATTATGTAGACAACTACATTGGCGATAAGCTGATGCGTTCATGCTTTCAACATGATGCAAATTGGCGTTTTAACTGCAACTGATATGGATGACCGAGTCCCACAACAGACAAACGTTGGGTCGAAAGGCGATGCAGTTTACCACTAAGCCATGAGAACTGGCACAAAGTCTATAAATCTCAACGTGAACCAACCAATCGATTAGATTATTGCAATGTCCTTAAAGGTTGTGTCTGGTTTCAAATAATGGCTGTAGGAATTACGCTTAATGCGCTTCTCGTGAATGATCGTCTCGAAGCCAATATACTGCTATACACGCTTAAGTGCATTCAGGTTGCAATATATATAGTTGTTCAATCTATGCACTAAAGATCATAAAACATAAGTAGAAATGATTTCAGTATTTATGTGACAGATTGTAGGCGAAGCGCAGTGAATGTGATTGACGGTTTGGTGCTCATGACGAATAGATACGTTGATATGAATCGGTATCTTCGTAAGTGTATGTTGTTAATTTGCATTTTTTTCTTTTATATACACTTTGCTGCTTGATTCCATCTTAACATCCAAAGAATCTCTTACACTCCGTTGTTACCTCAACCTCATCTCGGGCTCGTTTGACAATCAATTCCGTTGTCACAACACATACTACCGGTTTTCCTTAATTGATTTGAACTCAGTCCACCACCCTCCCAGGGCAATTTTAGACTGTCAATACACCATACACAAAGCACTACGTATCATATTGCAATGTTAATCGCGAATAGAGGAACGCGTCATGGCGCATAAGCGCTAACGACCCATTTTGTCGCGAATCTATGACGGGTAACAATATAATGTGTTGAACAGATAAGGAGAACGGATTTAACAAGAGTCATGCTTATCGCATTGAACAGGTTGTATCGTCGATCATTATCGGCAAGGTTTTACATTCGCTGCATTGATCATATACCATGAATCACATACCGTATGCTCACAGTATCTGTGTGTGGTGAGGATGCCGTAAGAAAGGTTACTTTGACAAATATACCGCTATGATAATCAGTTTGTAATTCGCGTGTTATACTAAATGACATTACGTCCGTGGGTAACGAAGCATGTTAATCCGATTGGCATTGGAGGTTTACCAAATTGCAATTGCAACCTGCCGGCCGATCATTAAAAACGTCGGCATTTCAGCCAGATGATGCAAATAACACAATTAACCATCCAGTCTCTGTATGACGTCGCCCCTCTCGTTTACCGCAGAACCAATATAACGCGATTATGATACAGGTTTAAAAGCTACATATAAACATTGGAATGGCGATTTAAACAATTACATGATCTTTTTATTAGATTGTTGCTGCTTCAATACAGCTGAATGACTCCCACGGCTGTGGATCGCTTTGCTGGGCACAACAAATTTAGCTTCGTTGATGCCTGCTGGCTCTCCATCAGGGCATCTTGGATTGCGAGTTGACAGAGAGGTTTTAACACGATCCCTGCATAAGTCCCACCTTTTATATATATATATATATACATATATGTATGTATTTATATATATATATATATATGTATATATATAGATATAGATAAATATATATATATACATACGTATACAGATATATATATACACATATATATATACATTATATATATATAAATAAATATATATATATATATATATATGTATATATATACATATATACATATATATATAGATATATATGTATATATATATGCATATATATGTACATATATATATGTATATATATATATAGATATATGTACAGATATATATACATATGTATTTATAAATATATATATATATATATATATATAAATATATATATCTAAAATATATATATATATATATAATTATGTATTTATATATGCATACATATATTTCATTTTATACATATCAACGTCTATATATACATATCCTTTTGTCTATATATATCTATGCATATATATGCATATTTATATATTTGCATATATATATCTGTATATAAATGTATACATATTTATATATAAATACATATGCATATATGAATATGCATATGCATTATGCCGATCTTCAGTTGAAACATAATAGGTATGGATAAGGATAGATTGATCCTTATGTCATGGTTTGTTATGACTAATCATAGATTCAAAGCGACATCCCCTAATATGTCGTCATACGGTGCTAGAGCGTTCTGAAATGCCGAACCAAGTTTGTGGAACGCACTTCCCATTGACGTTCGTCGGTCAAATACGCCGGATGTATTCAAATCAAAACTCAAGACTTAAGGCGCTATACAAATGCCATATATGTTATGTTATGTTATCAAACATTAATCATCCGCGTAATAAGCGACAGGGATCATACGCAGATCGAATAATTACACAGCCCATGATGTCAGCAGCTTACATGAAGAATGATCAACATAAACATTGAATTCGTGGGGGGGGGGGCGAGGTGGGGAGTAAACGGTTATGGGGGTTTATGCTACTTTGTTGAAAGGTGTTGGAGAGAGACAAATATCAACGTGGGCTATATTTGCCCATTACCGATCTAAAATCACGCAACTTCAGTACATTTGTTGTACAGTAGTGATTGTGATGTTGTTTCATTTATACTATACCCCACCGTTATGAAACGCTGCTGCACCAAAAACAGATCTATAAAATGTTTAATGAATAAAGTATTCGGCAGGTTTAAGACATGTGTCAATCATGCAAAAAGCCAACAATATGAGATCATGACTGTAGTAGGTTATAAGCAGCTGTACTAATTCTGTATCTATTTCATATCGCTAGTTATATCATATTTTTGTACGTCGGGGTTGAATAACTACAATTATGTATCCTAGCCTCTAGTCGCATCGAAAACAATGTCGCTAGACTTGGCTCTAGGCTTTCAATGATGCATTGGTGCGCAATAATGATTTTGACGCATTGCGAATAACTTGTCGCGAAAGAAAAACAAAGCTTTACTATGAAGGATTCTCATTGGTGTTGATCTTAATAAGAATTTTCCAATGCATAATATTGCTTTAGCAACACCCCAAGTAAAGTATCAGCAGGATTCAGTAACAGCCGAAAAGAAGCATCAACCGGGTTCAGTAACAGTCTAAGAGAAGCATCAACTGGCTTCAGTAACAGCCCAAGAAAAGCATATGCAGAATTTAGTAACAGCCCAACAGGCTTCAGTAACAGCCCCTAAAAAGCATATGCAGATTTCAGTAACAGCCCAAGAGAAGCATCAACTGGCTTCAGTAACAGCCAAAGAGAAGCATCAGCAGGCTTCAGTAACAGCCAAAGAGAAGCATCGACAGGTTTCAGTAATAGCCCAAAAAAAGCATATGCAGAATTTAGTAACAGCCCAAGAGAAGCATCAACAGGCTTCAGTAGCAACAAATTAAGCATTGGTTAGATTCAGTAGCAAATGTAAACACGCATCAGTTGGTTTCGCTAACAATCTCGACTCGGAAGCACCCGTTTTTACATTCAATTAGATGAATACGAAGCCGATTTAACGACTCATTGAACTTGCTACGAGGCGTTCATGCACTGATTAAAGTAGCCCTCATTAGGCGGAGCCCTGTGTGAATTACCAATGACTTCGACATTGTAATCATCAGATAATTGCTTCCGGCTTGTCGACTTTCGCCTCACTTTACCAGCACATTGGGCGATCTATCCAGTCGAAGTCGAATCTGTTGACATTCTTGTCTACCTTAACCGGTAAAAGCAACCTACCTGGTTAATCCAGTGAACATTAATTTGACACGTCACGCGAGCATTCATGCTACCTGTCGGGTCCCGCTTCTATCATATCCCACAGTGACACAGCAGCTATCTTATTGCGCCGTTCGAGGCTCCATTCACGGCAGATGAGGCTTTGCCAAATTGCGGTCATAACGGGCTGTACGATAATTGTACGAGTTGTGTGGTTTAATGTCACTTATCCACCACGATGCAAAAATCCAATTGCTTGTGGAATGTACTTGTCTTGTTGAGTTTACTCCTCTGATCCACCTGCATCGTATTCAACGAGCTAGGTGGTAATCAACAACGACGTGGTGGAATCAGCGCGTTGTTACACAATCATGATTGTCTGTGATTGCCTCAAATGATCATACTACGGGTCCTCATGACCAACATTCCCGGGAGAGTTATATTTAACAAATGTGAATTTATATATAATGTCACAGATGGATGTATATTGACCTCATGTTTGTCAACTCATATATCGGTTTGTTATACAATACACCCGCATTCATCATTTGTTCATTTGAGATTCGGTCTGACTGACAATGTTCAAAGATGACAATTCATAAAGAACAACCACTCTATGAGAGTATTCCATGATATAGTAGGAGCATCGGCTATACATTCCAACGACATCACCGAAACATGCATATGTAGGTCGACTCAAAGACTTGCTAACCAACTTGCCGTCATAATACTAAAGCCATGAGACCTACTATCATGCTGGAATAGCCTGGTTGATGTAATATTGTCACATAGCGCGATAAATTCGCGCCAAAATCAAACGTTTATTGACTAGGAAAGACACAAATTGACGATATATATGCCCCCATGCACTACCAATAATTCGCCTCATTTGCCATCATTTCGAGGGAAGTGATCAATAGCTTTCTTTTTGGGAGAAAACAGCGATTCAAAAGAGCAGATGTGACTACGAGCGCATATAAGCCGTTGATGGAGATGAAGCTCACTGCATTCATGTGATTGAAAGAATCCAAGGTGTTTAATCAGCCGTCGACTAGGAACCAATAATGTGAAGCAAAGTGTAAAACCACAAAATTATTGGTCCACCAATTGGGCTTAATGATATGGATACGACTTAAGTTTTAAAAGTTTCGATAATTCTTATTGTTGGTTTGTTTAGTGTTGGGTCAGCAGGCAGAACCTCTACAAGTCATCGCTCAGAAGCGGGTTCCTAGAAGCAATTCTGCTGCTAGATAACATTTGCTTTCTTGTCAGGCATTTCATGTATTCATTACAGGTGTAAACAGCTGTTTACAGAACATTAAATTTCTGCTTTTAGCGTCGATAAACAGAGTATTGAGGTTTACGATAATCATTCTAAAAGGCAACTGATATTCAGCATAAAATCCAGCCCTTTTGTTGTTCATCTTTTGTGATGATCATTGTGAATTAATTGACTGTTATTTAATAGATGGGTTATCACAGAAGCACACTGTACATATGTGACGTCATAATGAAACATAACTCACGCACAGATCAAACATGAGGATGATTTAAATATCGTGCTAGCCTGTAGCTTATAAATAAATGATAAGCCCGGCGAGTGACCTGTGTTTACTGCTTGTACGACACTCTGGAGTACAATTTACATTCGCTCACTGGCGGATGAAGGCCATCGCGAGATGTAGTATAATTATAGGATGTCTCTAGTCAAGCAAGCTCAACACAAATATTATTCTTTAAGAAATCTCTTTGCGGATCAATCGTGTAATATATTATTGATTAAATGGAAGTGACAATTCGGTAGTATCCATGCAGTTAAAACGCCAATTTGCATCATGTTGAAAGCATGAACGCGTCAGCTTATCGCCAGTATGTGTCTACATAATAGAGACAATTCATAATATACCAACATATTATTTGACCACCAGGTGATCAATGTTCATATTTCGTGATTAATGTGTAAAATTTAAACCCTCATCAATGTTTTGACGGCTAGTTATAAACAATGGACAAGCGTGGTGATTATTTAGTGGTGCTGAACGACGACAGGCACAAACAAAAAATCCTCGGTGTCATTCTTTTTGGTACAGTTTGTACGTAATGTATAGTGGCTATACCGACTATGCAAATTACAACAGAGCGATTTCATTAATTGCGGATTTCAGATGGCCCTTCCAGCAATATGAAATGTGTATGACATAAGGATATCACCATCAATGTGACCAATAATATACACCCCGGCGGGGATAAGGTCCGGTTTCAGTATCCCAAAGCGTGATGTTTGATGGCACTTTAACAATCTCGATCTTTCTTTTCTTCAGTAAAGATGAATTTATCACTAACGAATCGCAGCACGTCTCAGTGGCCCATGGTACTTCAGTGGTATAAGGGAAAGGTCATTTGAAGATAGGCAACATTTATGTCTATTCTCTAAAGAGTAGCTCTCTAGCTTATTCGATAGATTAGCCATAATGTGTTGTTCCCAATACCAACAATGAAGCACAATCGAGTTATTGTAGCGACGTGACTGACACACACGCCGGCATAATTCTAAAGCCACGAGACTTACAACCGACGTGGGATAGCTGTTTTATGTAATTATGCCACGTAACGCGATCAATAAGCACTTAAATCAATCATTAATTGAATGTGGGAGGCACTCAATATTGCTACATGCAGTGCAAATATGTTGCCTGATTAGCCATCAACCCGATAGAGGTGATAAAGTGATTAAGTTTTGTACGAAAACAGCGATGCAAAAGAGCAGATGTGATGAAAAACAACCGTAAGCTTGTACAATCTGTTGATGGAGTCGCTGTACTGTATCAGCTCACTGCATTTCATGTGGTTAAAACGTCGCCCGGCATCCATGGTGTGTAATCAGCCGTCCAGTTGTCCACTTTATCAAGAGTTTAAAGACTGTTCCCGAATTTTTAACCCAATTAGGAAGAAATCAAGTGGAGCAAAGTTACATCGAGTGTAAAACAACAAGATTATAGGACGACCAATGAGGGTCAACGATGAGGCAGGCACATGCCAAGGTTATGACTTACAGGTGAAACTTAAAACATTTGTATTGTTGGTGAGAAATGTTTGTGAGAGTAGCGTTGGGTAAATAGAGATGCGCCCATGATGTGGTTAATGTTGAGCGAGTCCAGATTCGCTTGTGATGCTGTTGTCGTTGGTTTGGTATCCATGCGCCAATGATGCGGCTATTGTTGAGTTAGTAAAGATTCACACGTAATGCCGTTATTGTTGAATAAGTAGCAATGCTTCTATGTGCGGTTATTGGTGAATTTAGTCCGATATAAGATAATTGCTGTGTGACTCAAGAATCGTCCATGATAATATATTAGCATATTTAGTACCGATGCGTCCGTGATGCGGCTATTGTTAAGTAAGAAACAACGCGTCTGTGATGCGATTGTTGCTGAGTTAGCTATGATGTGTCTGTGATGCCTGTAACGTGTACATCATGTTGTTGTTGTTGAGTTAACAACAATGTGTCTACATATATTGTTAATGTTGAGTAAACAACAACGTGTACATTATGTTGTTATTGTTGAGTTAGCAATAATGTGTACATCATGTTGTTATTGTTGAGTTAGCAACAATGTGTCCGTTGCGTGGCTATTGTTGAACTTGTAACAATGTGTCTTGTATGTGGTCATTGCTGAGCTGGTAAGAGGATGGTGAGAGACTGCTCACTCTTGACACACCATGAATCTTGCCCATCTGTCTCCTCGCTGATTGGATGGAATAGCGAATTGCGGGCGCCGTCTTCCTCAGGCAAGGTTGGCACTTAATTACTTTGACGCCAAATATACTAATAAATCTTTGCGCTCTGTCTGTAGGCAAAGATGAAATAGCCATTGAGTGTTTGGTCGGGGCGGCAGCTCGCCGGAAGCCGACGGCAATGATCGATCTGATGCGATTTATCTGTGTTTAGGGAAACAAAGCAAATGTACGAAAAACAATTTGCTGCACACTTCTGGGAAACTTGAGCTCTGTAACCAGGTGAGCGCCGGAATTATCTCCGTGTACAATGTATCTGCTAGATGATAATAAAGCGTCCGGTGGAAGACAGCCACATGTTCTTGGGGACATTCCTGTATTCAATAGACGAGTACGTCATGACCACAGTGTCAATTGGATCATAATGTTCTACTGCATGCATGTTGTGTTGGCATGGATTGTCCACTGAGGCCCATGAAGTTGGTCACAGGAATGAAGACCACCTCGCTGCCTATTCTGTGGAGTGGCCGAATCTAACGATGGAAGGATCGAAAGGAAGTGGGCCACTACCATATAACAGGGTACCGTGGTCTTCCCCAACCTACGAAGCTATGGCGGCCACCTTTTGATGCAGCCCATGAGCAAGGTGGCAGGGCAGATCAACTGCATCCCAAACAGCATAACCCTATCGATCGGACAGTTGCACCACATTTACAATCAACAGTTCCTCTAAGCCTAGCTTGACAAGCCGGTCTCTGTAAATTCCCCAGAAACCTTTTCAGTGGCCGCTAAATATGAGCCTGACTGAGCAAAGCACCGCCTTCAAGTTAATGGACCACTGAGATAAGTTCAATGTCCCACTGCAGTATAACCGAGAGTTCGGGTGTAGAAACATGGACAACTTCCATGACCTGTACCTGCGCATAGACGTGCTTCTCCTAGCGGATGTGTTTCAGATATTCCGCAACTACTACACCAGCTCAAAAGCACAGGTGTGGAGCACCGGGGAGGTTGAGAAGCAGGTGTCCAACATTGGCAACAAAGAAAAGTATGTGATCCTCTCCAGGAATCTCAAGCGCTATCTATCGATAGAAATGCTGCTAATGAAGAGTGTAGAGTAGCCACCAGCAATTTTGTGAAGGACCTGTACAATTCCGTGTTTGGTAAGACAATGGAGAATCTCTAAAGGCGAGTCATCTTTAAGAATGTGGTCTCAGCAGAAGAGGGGAAAAACGAAGGCTTATGGCCAGTTCCCACCTATGCTAGTCACAAAGTTTTCAAAGACGACCTGGCTGCCCTGCATATGCACAAGATCCGGCTAATCCGACATGTGTATGTAGGATTGTGCATACTCTAAGCAGCTGATGTACGACTTCTATTATAACACAATGAAGTCCAGATATGGTAGAGCCCTGGGCCTGCGAAACACTGACATGACTCGCTGATAATGGAGATCCACACAGCTGACGTGTATTCACGCCCACTTAAACACCAGTAACTACTCATCTGCTAGCACATTTAACGCAAGCACCAATAAGAAGGTCGTAGACAAAATGAAGGTTGAGTGCGCCAGTGTGTGTGTCAAACTAAATGCATTCATCCTGATGTCAGACGAGGGCGAGAATAACAAGGTAACGGGAGTGAAGAAGGTTGTGGCGAAATAGTACATATGACACGCACCACATATGGAATATCTGTTCACACAGAAGCAGTTCCGGCATGGGATGTACACAGTGATGGTCACAAACTGTATGGGCTACACGTCAAAAAGGTGACACTCTCCCCCATTTGACTCAAAGCAATGGATAGCTGTGAATGGTGTAGACAACTTTCTCTATCATCACGTCAATTTGCCGGCAAACCCGACCCGCTTTGTAAAGGTAGCATTAAATAATCGAAGCCCTGGCCAAAGCGGAATCAGGCTCTGTTAGGGGCTACCATCATGTTTTACTTTCGCCCGAGTGAAGCTCAGCCTAGAAAACCACAACTGTGAGCAGCGAGCAAAACTCCAAACCCTGTATAATTGTACGTGTAGTATGGATAAGTAGCGGTGCGCCAAAACTGCAGTTTTATATACTACAATACTTCCTGTGTCAGCTGCAGTTGAACGACAATACGTCGTTGAAAAGCTCTACTTGGTCACTTTTGATTATAACTATCACAGTATCTGGCAGCTGGTAGGCATGAGTGTTACCCTGTGTAATTTCAAATTACGCGGATGAACGGCGAAACCCTTGTTTAATCGTTCCTGACGTCAGATAGATTATTCATATTCAGATTTAGATTAGAGTGGTTTAGGTTCAGCCGAACATTGATCTCACCCGAATGGAGGCATTTACTTGATGCGTGGTCTATTTGTTATTAGCTTTTATATTAGCATGGTTCGAGACCTGAGGTAATTGTTAAGCTATAGGCCATGTTTGCAACCTTGTAGTAAACTATGAGCTACCATTAGACTCACGCGATGATGTATACCATTAATATAATGACTGTTTAATAATGGGGAAAATTATAGATAAATGTTGACATCTAAGCTATCATAATGGTATCTTACATGCTAAGGGGATGTTGTATAATCATACCACCCAGCGAGATTAATTTCAGGTGTGTCTACATTCGTGTCCATTCTTTGTTGTCCATGTATTGCTTGTGATGGTGACTCAGGTTTTCATAGCTGAAGCCAACATGCCCCAGATGATAGATGCTTTTACACTGTATCACTTTTTTTACCACCGATAGCTGATGAATTAGTGTCTGGTAGCCCAGATATACCAATGTATCAAACAAGCTTCCTGCTTAGCTAGCACATTCTACCAGCAGCGTGTCAACACCATGCAAAATGATGATGTAACATATCATTCGGCAAGTGTACCACACCTTTAATCAACATACGATACAAATGTGTATATTATATCGAGGTCGCAAAACTATCATCTTCTCCTCCTTTTGCAACTAAATACGCACAGAGCTGTAGCAATGGGCTTTAACAGAAACAGGCCCCGAAAGTAAAGATCGTGCATTATGTATTAATCTAAGTCTATGGCATTCTTGTTTGCGTTCTTGGCGTGTTCTCTGGCATTGCGATTTCGATATCTTTCTTTGATTTCGCTACAGATAAACGATGTGTCAACATGTGCTGCTAGTTTTGTATCCCGTTTTGCTTAAATACTGTACGTGTCATAGGTCCGGCAAAATAAGACACACAGTCGGACATTTATATTCTAGTTGCCTCGTGGTCCATCAGCCAGACAATTACCTGAGATTGTATATTTGAGCAATTATGAAGAGCTCTGCCACAATCATGAAATAATTAAAAAAACATGATTCATCAAAAATAGATACCTCTCTCTCATGAATAATCTAACGAAAGAGCCTCCATGTGCACTCCACAGTGCGATTAACCTATGGCGCATGCTCAATTAGTTAAAACTCGAAAGGGTTAGGAGAATTTATTGGCCCTACCTGCCACAGCGTCTCGAATTAACTAAGATATCATTTGAACAAAAATACAACAGTGTAGAATAAAGTTCCATTAAAAGAACATAAGAGGAGTTGAAGACCTGCAAGCTTTATCGTCATCAGGATTCAGGAGAAGCAATTTTCTAACCACGAAAAATGCTCTTTTGATACGCTGTTAGGATACATTACAGTGGTGTTGCCAGCAATAAGGTGCGGTTTAATCTGATGCGAATCAGCCCGTACGATACCCTTATTAGATCATCAGCCTTTGGTATCGCATTCCCCGAAGGAATAACGCGGGGGTAAATGGCTTTTGGATGACTCGCGTCGCTTGTATGGAGAGCGACCATTGCACAATTATATCAGAAATGTATTTCGTTGTAGACATAGCATCGCTGGTTAATGATCAGTGTTAAGGTCCAAACTATTTATTTGCACCAAGGTAATTACCGGGGCTCTAGCAGCCAAGGAGTCGCCAACTTGGATAAGTTGTTGTCATTGAATGCCACAATTATCAATACTATGTGATGACCAACGAAGAGCTGGATGTTATGCTGAATATGCCCATATTGAGACTTATCATTGACCTCATTAGGCCATTTATTGACGTTAAAGCCGAAACTGAATGTTCGGCAACCAGCTGTTGGTGTTCATATCTTATGAATAAATGATGCAAGATAAAGTAGGACATGTTATCTAGAGGCATAATTTCTTTAAGGAACCCGTTCCTGAGCGATGACTTGGTGAGGCTCTAATTGCTGTCTTAACACTAGCTAACCCAACAACACAAATTATTCAAACTGTAAAACATCAGTCGTATCATTATCATTAAGCCCAATTGGTGGTCCAATAATCTTGTGGTTTTACACTTTGTTCCGCATCATTGGTTTCTACTGGCACTAAGAATGCGGGAACGGCCTTTACATTTGATTCATTGGACGACTGGACGGCTGATTAAACACCTTGGATTAAAGATGATGTTTCAATCACATGAATGAAGTGAGCTACGTAAGAACAACAACTCCATCAACGGATTTTATGTACTTGCGGTTGTTTTTGGTCACATTTGCTTTTTAGAATTGCTCTTTTGAATCGCCCTGAAAGAAAACTATTTATCACCTCTTGTTTGTACTGCATGGGAAAATGTAGAGCAATTCTGTAAAGGGTAATAATAAATAATACTTGCCTACGAATTCTAGGTCGTTTGACCGATCATGGAAGATCAATGACCTTGGCCTTATTCGTCTGACTTGACCGATCACGGTAGCGATTCATTATCAATGAATCCAGCGGTTGTGTTACTGACCGTCGGGGGTATGTTAAACATTAAGAAAGTTCCCAATTATCATTGTACCATCACACATCTTGACGTGACACATTGTATCAGTAGCCTATCTCGGCAGTGGATTGATAATACTGGTGGAGCTAATGGGACATGCTATTGTCATACACGTTCGGTATGCTGGAAGAGTTATCTGAGTTCGCAATTCATGAAACTCCCAATCCATATGCGGTTGGAAGGTATAACCAATGTAAAGTAATCGCATACTGTATCATGGAATGAAGGTCACAAAGTGTTCGGTGTTTTTGAATTGTCGTCTTTGCACATTGTCTGTCAGATCAAATGAATAATAATGAATGTGGGTAACTGTATAACAAAGCGACATATGATTTGACCAACATGCGATCAATATACATCCTTTTGTGACTTATCTATATAGAGCGGTACGACGAGTGTACGTAAGTATGTGAATATTCGACCTGTCCAAGCACCTGATGTACGGCTTTTATTACAACACAATGAAGTTCAGATAGGGTAACGACCTTGGCCTGCTGTACACAGGCACAGACTTGCTGCTTTTGGAGATCCACGCAGCTGACGTGTACGCAGACATGCAAGAGTTTGTCGACCTCTTTGATAC
This sequence comes from Urechis unicinctus, assembly GCA_034190875.2. Classification (NCBI taxonomy): domain Eukaryota; kingdom Metazoa; phylum Annelida; class Polychaeta; order Xenopneusta; family Urechidae; genus Urechis; species Urechis unicinctus. Next base: position 46,293,551 of record CM067357.1, read on the forward strand.
ATGCAACTATGATCCTTCCCGGTGTGCTGAAGGAGTATGTGAGCCTGCGCCCCACGATGCACTGAATCCTGATGTCTGACGAGGGCGAGATTAAAAGCGTGTGAAGAAGGTTGTGGTTAAGAAGCACCTATGCCACTCTGAGTAAATGGAGTCTCTGTTCACAAAGAAGTAGTTCGGTCATGGCATTAACATGCTACGCAGGGTAGTCACGAGATATATGGTCAGCGTGTCAACGAATTGTCACTCTCCTCTTTTGACTCCAAGCTGTGGAGAACCCCGAACAACGTAACACCTGGGCCTATGGTCACGTTAGTTTGTTAGCGGAGTCGGGCCCATGAGAGGTATGTCCCGACCCTCATTTCTAAAGCTATCCCTCATAAAGAACAAAAAAGAGCAGGGAGCAAATATCGAAACGGTGTACAAGTCATATAATTAGTTGTATAGTGCAGATAAGTGGGGGCGCCAGAACACCCACATCCTGTACTACTTATCTGTATATATTAATATATATATGTATGTATAAATATAAGTAACTATATTTATGTAAAATATATATATATATATATATATATATATATATATATATATATATATATATATATTATATATATATATAAATATACATATTCAATTTTGTCACAACAGGAGCTGATTTGTGCACGAAATACACCTATCTGTTCGTCTAGTCCTTTGATAGCGTTAACAATAAGAGTTCATCGAAGCACAGATTGCAGATCATGTAGAATGCTCATTATCTATCTGCGAAACACAGCGAATTTCGTTGTCACTTGTTGGCGTTGCAAACGGGGTGAAATGGTTAATTCATGATGCACTAATGATCAATATTGCTCCAGTAGAATATGAATGTTTTATTGACTTGCGCATGTATGTACTAAACATGCCCACATCCATTTGGCGGACCGATACCCTAACAACGCGTACAAATGGTGGCAGGCGTTGTTACAAAATTGTAAATCAATATGTTTCTTTAATATGATGTTGTTGTTTCTAAGCTTTTATTAAATCTAAAATATGCACAATGCTTTTGTGTTGTGTTTGTTTGAGTAAAAAGGCTAAAATGACTGATACAATCATATTCTGCTATCAATGTTGAAAAACATTCACAGAATTTCTATGTGTTATAGATATTATATGAATAATAAAAAAGCCAATAACCAGACTGCAAAACATCACCTAACAGAACTCCATGCGACGTTTGCCTTATTGTTATTCATGAGAGCAAACAATATCGCGTACCTTAGACATTTACGTGCAGTATCTCTGGTTTGATCTATTGCGCAACAAACACAATACCCAATAGAACAACCACCCTTCCATGCCATGATGTTAGCATTTCAATTCAATATGACGGGTTCTGTTTCAGTGCAACAGGTGTAACTGAGGCTATGGATAAAAAAGTAGCCGAACATTATCAGTTATTTCTGTCAGAACGGCAACATATAAATCAATTGAATATCAACACTAAGCAGCATTATACTCCCCTGACGTCTTCACATAAATGAAAAACAAGTCCGCTTTGTGGAGAGTTTGTCGTGGTGACATCAAACATGCCTACTTGGTCTGGGCCACTCGCTATCGATTCCATCTACACCAATATAACCATACCAAGTGGTATAATGACGTCATTCTGTGAATCTGTGGTCTGGTGTCGTTTCAAGAAGATAACAATATATTTGGTATCCTGAGGCATACATTGGGACATATACCCTCGGTTTTCAGCTGCCGACAGCAGCTATGTTGCATTATCTGCTGTGTGAACTCCTCAAAAAGAATATTTATGCTATTGTAAGATATTTAGTCAGTTAGTTGGCTTACATAATGCATGATATACATACGTGAAGCTGTAATGATACTTATCACGAAAGAACGAAACGCTCGAAGAAATTAAAGCAACATCCGTTTTCTACATTTGTCGTGCCAAAAGTGGACGCATGGTGCATATATTCAGCTAATAATTATTCAGATACTAACTCTGGCGTTTTACTGCGATGTGAATGCCTAGGTAAAAAGTAATATACTCTGGCACATAAACCTACGCTATGTTGTGACAGTTACTGGAATATAGCTGATTGCTTAGGATCGGAACCCACCTAGCGATTCTGCTATCGCTCGCTAAAAATCACCATATGCATTTAGAAACTAGAAACAAAACACAGGATTGGACCGAATGCCAATCTAATCCGCCACGCTGAATTATTTGACGTTATGTGCTGAGCAAGCGGTCGATTATGTTCACAGCTAATACATACATGTAGTAGAAGTTGGTGCTGTCAACCGGCGCAATCGATCAAGGATGGGGGGGGGGGCAGAGACGTCATCGTCCATTTAGCCTGTAGCCCAGTGACTAGTGATCGCATTACCTGCCGAACTGGCGGCATTCACAGTCAACATGTCAAACGGATCAGCGCTGTGGTTGCGTCAAACAATATTGCTTTCACAATGGTTGATACAGGGAGTTACATGCTCAGGTAAGTACAGAAATAAGCCATAAACCATATGGTAGTTGGAAAAAAATATTTAAAGCACATAGTAACTACTGAACATTATTTCATAGGGTTTAACCTATTGTTTACTAAATAAGACCATGATATATGCTGCTGCTGGATTAAGACTGGCTGATGGCATTGAGAAGTACTCCCGCAACTGGGAATAGCCTTATGGTCGCCTGGTTGTGGAACTCGCTGGTAAACCAGCATGACTGTCAGCTGTGGAGTACAGATCTCTCCGTTAAAGGACTGATGAAATCGTCGCTCGTAGATGACAAATGGAGCTCAGTAGAAAAGGTAGGTGATTTCTGTGGCAGGTGCCATACTCGCTCGATTGATTGTCCATGATTGATTGTCCATGATTGATCGTCCAAGAATATTGCATCTCTCAAGTAAGCGTATTCTGTTATGCAACCTCGAATAATCTAATATGCTATCAATTGTATTACAGGTGCGGATAGAAATGCATTCTTCACAAGCACAAGGAATATCTATGTGGATGGAATTCAATGCCAGTGGCACAGACAAATTTGATTGGTTCACACCGACTCGTTTGACATCATCAAGTTATGGATTAGGTCCAAATTCAGCCAACTTTTTCACTTTGGATGGGTGAGTGGGTTGTATGTTGTATATAAGCCGCACTTTGCCCGTACATTTCCGGTCAATATATTTTGATTGGCAGCCCAGTTGCTCGATACTTCTATGTTGCTGCGTCCCACAACGGATGCGATGACGACCAAGTGTGGATGGAAATATTGGATGCTACAGCGCCATTGGCACCATCTCTCTTCCCCTGCTTTCGCGACCAGATACAATCGAACCCCGTATTTCGATATTCTACTTTGTCCTCCATGCCCCTGAATGCAAATGGCATGCACCAGGGACAGAGCAATCTTCGAATAATATTCTATGTTAATGATATAACAACGCAGAGTCGAAATAGGCCTTTTATCTACTAAAACAGTTAAACTCCCGATTATATTGTGCATACAACATAGTCTTTGGTTTCGATGGTAAGATGAAAATATTTTCATTGATACATTGTCTGTAACACACCTCCAAGACGCAGACTTGTTTGTTGTCTATGTGACGGCACCAGGTGAGTGTAATCCTATGTAGTGTTCATCATCAGTTGATCGATTACCTGTAGATTCTGCTGTTTTATCATTTTCACTATCGACTGGTAGAATGCGGCCGCCATACATCGCGACTTGCCGCTTGCTCTTCCACAACTCAGTCTACCGAGTGCTGCAGTATGTCAGGCAAGCGCTTAGTAGGACCGCCCATGCACACTGTTGACGAGACATCGAGAATACAATGCACTATAACATGCATGCACACGTTGTATTGTGAATCGACCAACTACAATGGGATGACCCGGAAATGTGAGCTGATGTCGGCGTGTGTTACATCATCAACCCCTTTGATGGACTCGCCTGGGTACCAATATTGGAGTCCTGGTAATTGCTAAATTCTGAGAACTGGTTATCTGCAAATAGTTGTTGTCACTTATCCATTAATCTACACCAGTTACGTTAGCAAGCATGCAAACATTACATTGTGCATGCGATGAGTTCAGAAGCACGAAATTAAGGACCATCATAGGCTGCGAAATGCAGATACGGCATTTAACTCTGTTGTTAAATAAGACCTCTGAACATCTAGTTTAATAACGTGTACGCCGATCACGATTTCAGTTGAAATACTGTGCGTTATTAAATGCAACATATCTACCAAGAGCTCGTATTAGCGTGGTTGGTTATGTACCATTTGCTATTTCACCTCATCGTTTGGCCAGAAAGAAATTATTCACCACCTCTGTCGAAATGGCTTCTAATGAGCAGGATTATTGGTGTTGTACAAGGTTATACTTGTGGTTAATTTGTACTTGCTTATGCTGTAAATGCAGGCTTCAAACATGCAAGTACCGTTCTAGGTGGCAGCTGAGCATTTCCCATAAAATTAAAAAACGAACTCTTTTTCTATCGGATTCTGAATTATGACGTTGGATATCAAGGAATTCTCCACTTATTTACTTAATTATTCTCGCACTACATAGCGCGATTTCGTCCTCGAAAGGATGCGCCATTTAAGCAGTGCTTTGAAATTAAATGAAATAAGAATTGTACTATACGTCAGTATCTCATTGAATTTATCACGTAAATACACAATTGCTTTTATTATGCACTCCACTGTATCTTATACAAACATGATTCGATTGGGACGATAGGGACTGAAGGGCCGGGACACGAGATGGGAAGGTTGAATATGTAGGTGGACGTAACTCATCCGCAATTTAGAAATCGACAACGCCAGGCTGTAACTCATTTAGCAGCACTGTAAGCTTCGCTGTTCTCGTTCATTCACGCACTTCCAGTAGACTCTCGCATTAGGGTTCGATATGAGGACAGTTGTGTACATCATGGGGCACTGATCCATGCCACCTTTGAAATGTCCAAATGCTAACTGATAATATATTTTGTAATAAATGTAATGCTTTGTTCTGTTATTAAGTTTTTTTCATCTATCGATAATATTATGCATTACCATGATTAGATTTGCCAGGTATAATTCCTCTAGGGTGAGAAGGAGAGCACAAAGGGAGGCCTTGTTTTCCCTGTAATGTCAGTATGTGAGAAAAAATAAACACTCAAATCGTTATAAGTGGCTTTACAATCTTTAACCTCGATGTAATAAAATGATTGTGGAACAATTTACCATTTCTTGTCTCCCTGTTTCCGACTTCCGTGCTGATTATGTGCATAATAAAGTCCGGTTAACGTTAACTTTAACGCTCGGCCTCGCTAGTGAAGCTCACGTGCTCAGGAACTCGCCGGGATTGAGACAGGGTTGTTACCGAAGAAGCTTGCTGCTGCTTGTTGTGGGGTGGTATTGATGCCTACTGATGCATGATGGGCCCTGTAATTTGCATTTTAAAATAACTTACGAATAGCACCAAACATATTTGCTGGTCATCAATGTGATTACGTAAGATCAATATAGCACCAAATGCTATGTACATAAGCGTCAATATGACCTGCACTTGCTGAACGATGACGGATTGAAACAAAGATTTATTAACAGCTCAAAGGCATGCCAGCCTGGCAATTCGCCATGTGCAGTTAAGTCACCAGTCGGTATGAGCATATGTCATATTGCAACCACCTGCAGCAGCGGGACGTCTATTTGTTATGGACCTCTGCTGACTTGTCTAGGGTGGCGGTTATTAACTACAAAAGAGCTGGCCTCCAGATGTCACATGATCTTGCAGATGTAAACATGAATATAACATCACAAGAGCATCATGCTCTTTTCCACAGTGTCATATGTCCAATTAGGTCATCCACATATGAGTTTACTACTCGAGTTAGTTGAAAAGAAAAAGTCACTAATGCTACCTTATGCTACCCTGGTATTGTCACCTGGTAATATCACTCCCGTCGAGCAATATTGATGACAACCGCTGGTGCAAAACGCAACATTTGTCGCACCTGATGAGCATTTGTTAGTCGATTTTTGTAGAATGAATCTCTCGCAACTTATTACAAGCTAAGCACAAACGCTATTTGTCTCCATTACCTCTGACGGCATTTCTTCTCTCTGCGCCTTTGCTATACGCGCAAAGCAGTGAAACAAAACATTCGAAATACATGGGTAAATAAAAATCAGAATCGGCAAGAATAAGAAACTCCGTCGCATGACATGAATATAAACACTCCTGGCTGGCTTACTCACTCGCAACAATTCACCTGATCTTCTCACCATGCCTCCATGATTGTCGATCATTTACTGCGATGTCATGTATAATGGTATTACCGTTCTCTAGCAGGGTTAGTGTCACTTATAATAGTGCTCCTGTTCTCTAGCAGAGGTTGTGTCACGTATAATGATGTTGCGTTACCAACTAATCCTGCAATATGCTCCACGCAGGTTCGTATGAAAATCACTTAAACATGTCTGAAGAAAAGTCATCAAACTAAAACCTAATACTAAACAACATATAATGATTGATGATTGTATGATTAATTAAAATATTCACTAGAAACAAAACACAGGATTGGACCGAATGCCAATCTAATCCGCCACGCTGAATTATTTGACGTTATGTGCTGAGCAAGCGGTCGATTATGTTCACAGCTAATACATACATGTAGTAGAAGTTGGTGCTGTCAACCGGCGCAATCGATCAAGGATGGGGGGGGGGGGGCAGAGACGTCATCGTCCATTTAGCCTGTAGCCCAGTGACTAGTGATCGCATTACCTGCCGAACTGGCGGCATTCACAGTCAACATGTCAAACGGATCAGCGCTGTGGTTGCGTCAAACAATATTGCTTTCACAATGGTTGATACAGGGAGTTACATGCTCAGGTAAGTACAGAAATAAGCCATAAACCATATGGTAGTTGGAAAAAAATATTTAAAGCACATAGTAACTACTGAACATTATTTCATAGGGTTTAACCTATTGTTTACTAAATAAGACCATGATATATGCTGCTGCTGGATTAAGACTGGCTGATGGCATTGAGAAGTACTCCCGCAACTGGGAATAGCCTTATGGTCGCCTGGTTGTGGAACTCGCTGGTAAACCAGCATGACTGTCAGCTGTGGAGTACAGATCTCTCCGTTAAAGGACTGATGAAATCGTCGCTCGTAGATGACAAATGGAGCTCAGTAGAAAAGGTAGGTGATTTCTGTGGCAGGTGCCATACTCGCTCGATTGATTGTCCATGATTGATTGTCCATGATTGATCGTCCAAGAATATTGCATCTCTCAAGTAAGCGTATTCTGTTATGCAACCTCGAATAATCTAATATGCTATCAATTGTATTACAGGTGCGGATAGAAATGCATTCTTCACAAGCACAAGGAATATCTATGTGGATGGAATTCAATGCCAGTGGCACAGACAAATTTGATTGGTTCACACCGACTCGTTTGACATCATCAAGTTATGGATTAGGTCCAAATTCAGCCAACTTTTTCACTTTGGATGGGTGAGTGGGTTGTATGTTCTTGTATATAAGCCGCACTTTGCCCGTACATTTCCGGTCAATATATTTTGATTGGCAGCCCAGTTGCTCGATACTTCTATGTTGCTGCGTCCCACAACGGATGCGATGACGACCAAGTGTGGATGGAAATATTGGATGCTACAGCGCCATTGGCACCATCTCTCTTCCCCTGCTTTCGCGACCAGATACAATCGAACCCCGTATTTCGATATTCTACTTTGTCCTCCATGCCCCTGAATGCAAATGGCATGCACCAGGGACAGAGCAATCTTCGAATAATATTCTATGTTAATGATATAACAACGCAGAGTCGAAATAGGCCTTTTATCTACTAAAACAGTTAAACTCCCGATTATATTGTGCATACAACATAGTCTTTGGTTTCGATGGTAAGATGAAAATATTTTCATTGATACATTGTCTGTAACACACCTCCAAGACGCAGACTTGTTTGTTGTCTATGTGACGGCACCAGGTGAGTGTAATCCTATGTAGTGTTCATCATCAGTTGATCGATTACCTGTAGATTCTGCTGTTTTATCATTTTCACTATCGACTGGTAGAATGCGGCCGCCATACATCGCGACTTGCCGCTTGCTCTTCCACAACTCAGTCTACCGAGTGCTGCAGTATGTCAGGCAAGCGCTTAGTAGGACCGCCCATGCACACTGTTGACGATACATCGAGAATACAATGCACTATAACATGCATGCACACGTTGTATTGTGAATCGACCAACTACAATGGGATGACCCGGAAATGTGAGCTGATGTCGGCGTGTGTTACATCATCAACCCCTTTGATGGACTCGCCTGGGTACCAATATTGGAGTCCTGGTAATTGCTAAATTCTGAGAACTGGTTATCTGCAAATAGTTGTTGTCACTTATCCATTAATCTACACCAGTTACGTTAGCAAGCATGCAAACATTACATTGTGCATGCGATGAGTTCAGAAGCACGAAATTAAGGACCATCATAGGCTGCGAAATGCAGATACGGCATTTAACTCTGTTGTTAAATAAGACCTCTGAACATCTAGTTTAATAACGTGTACGCCGATCACGATTTCAGTTGAAATACTGTGCGTTATTAAATGCAACATATCTACCAAGAGCTCGTATTAGCGTGGTTGGTTATGTACCATTTGCTATTTCACCTCATCGTTTGGCCAGAAAGAAATTATTCACCACCTCTGTCGAAATGGCTTCTAATGAGCAGGATTATTGGTGTTGTACAAGGTTATACTTGTGGTTAATTTGTACTTGCTTATGCTGTAAATGCAGGCTTCAAACATGCAAGTACCGTTCTAGGTGGCAGCTGAGCATTTCCCATAAAATTAAAAAACGAACTCTTTTTCTATCGGATTCTGAATTATGACGTTGGATATCAAGGAATTCTCCACTTATTTACTTAATTATTCTCGCACTACATAGCGCGATTTCGTCCTCGAAAGGATGCGCCATTTAAGCAGTGCTTTGAAATTAAATGAAATAAGAATTGTACTATACGTCAGTATCTCATTGAATTTATCACGTAAATACACAATTGCTTTTATTATGCACTCCACTGTATCTTATACAAACATGATTCGATTGGGACGATAGGGACTGAAGGGCCGGGACACGAGATGGGAAGGTTGAATATGTAGGTGGACGTAACTCATCCGCAATTTAGAAATCGACAACGCCAGGCTGTAACTCATTTAGCAGCACTGTAAGCTTCGCTGTTCTCGTTCATTCACGCACTTCCAGTAGACTCTCGCATTAGGGTTCGATATGAGGACAGTTGTGTACATCATGGGGCACTGATCCATGCCACCTTTGAAATGTCCAAATGCTAACTGATAATATATTTTGTAATAAATGTAATGCTTTGTTCTGTTATTAAGTTTTTTTCATCTATCGATAATATTATGCATTACCATGATTAGATTTGCCAGGTATAATTCCTCTAGGGTGAGAAGGAGAGCACAAAGGGAGGCCTTGTTTTCCCTGTAATGTCAGTATGTGAGAAAAAATAAACACTCAAATCGTTATAAGTGGCTTTACAATCTTTAACCTCGATGTAATAAAATGATTGTGGAACAATTTACCATTTCTTGTCTCCCTGTTTCCGACTTCCGTGCTGATTATGTGCATAATAAAGTCCGGTTAACGTTAACTTTAACGCTCGGCCTCGCTAGTGAAGCTCACGTGCTCAGGAACTCGCCGGGATTGAGACAGGGTTGTTACCGAAGAAGCTTGCTGCTGCTTGTTGTGGGGTGGTATTGATGCCTACTGATGCATGATGGGCCCTGTAATTTGCATTTTAAAATAACTTACGAATAGCACCAAACATATTTGCTGGTCATCAATGTGATTACGTAAGATCAATATAGCACCAAATGCTATGTACATAAGCGTCAATATGACCTGCACTTGCTGAACGATGACGGATTGAAACAAAGATTTATTAACAGCTCAAAGGCATGCCAGCCTGGCAATTCGCCATGTGCAGTTAAGTCACCAGTCGGTATGAGCATATGTCATATTGCAACCACCTGCAGCAGCGGGACGTCTATTTGTTATGGACCTCTGCTGACTTGTCTAGGGTGGCGGTTATTAACTACAAAAGAGCTGGCCTCCAGATGTCACATGATCTTGCAGATGTAAACATGAATATAACATCACAAGAGCATCATGCTCTTTTCCACAGTGTCATATGTCCAATTAGGTCATCCACATATGAGTTTACTACTCGAGTTAGTTGAAAAGAAAAAGTCACTAATGCTACCTTATGCTACCCTGGTATTGTCACCTGGTAATATCACTCCCGTCGAGCAATATTGATGACAACCGCTGGTGCAAAACGCAACATTTGTCGCACCTGATGAGCATTTGTTAGTCGATTTTTGTAGAATGAATCTCTCGCAACTTATTACAAGCTAAGCACAAACGCTATTTGTCTCCATTACCTCTGACGGCATTTCTTCTCTCTGCGCCTTTGCTATACGCGCAAAGCAGTGAAACAAAACATTCGAAATACATGGGTAAATAAAAATCAGAATCGGCAAGAATAAGAAACTCCGTCGCATGACATGAATATAAACACTCCTGGCTGGCTTACTCACTCGCAACAATTCACCTGATCTTCTCACCATGCCTCCATGATTGTCGATCATTTACTGCGATGTCATGTATAATGGTATTACCGTTCTCTAGCAGGGTTAGTGTCACTTATAATAGTGCTCCTGTTCTCTAGCAGAGGTTGTGTCACGTATAATGATGTTGCGTTACCAACTAATCCTGCAATATGCTCCACGCAGGTTCGTATGAAAATCACTTAAACATGTCTGAAGAAAAGTCATCAAACTAAAACCTAATACTAAACAACATATAATGATTGATGATTGTATGATTAATTAAAATATTCACTAGAAACAAAACACAGGATTGGACCGAATGCCAATCTAATCCGCCACGCTGAATTATTTGACGTTATGTGCTGAGCAAGCGGTCGATTATGTTCACAGCTAATACATACATGTAGTAGAAGTTGGTGCTGTCAACCGGCGCAATCGATCAAGATGGGGGGGGGGGGGGGGGCAGAGACGTCATCGTCCATTTAGCCTGTAGCCCAGTGACTAGTGATCGCATTACCTGCCGAACTGGCGGCATTCACAGTCAACATGTCAAACGGATCAGCGCTGTGGTTGCGTCAAACAATATTGCTTTCACAATGGTTGATACAGGGAGTTACATGCTCAGGTAAGTACAGAAATAAGCCATAAACCATATGGTAGTTGGAAAAAAATATTTAAAGCACATAGTAACTACTGAACATTATTTCATAGGGTTTAACCTATTGTTTACTAAATAAGACCATGATATATGCTGCTGCTGGATTAAGACTGGCTGATGGCATTGAGAAGTACTCCCGCAACTGGGAATAGCCTTATGGTCGCCTGGTTGTGGAACTCGCTGGTAAACCAGCATGACTGTCAGCTGTGGAGTACAGATCTCTCCGTTAAAGGACTGATGAAATCGTCGCTCGTAGATGACAAATGGAGCTCAGTAGAAAAGGTAGGTGATTTCTGTGGCAGGTGCCATACTCGCTCGATTGATTGTCCATGATTGATTGTCCATGATTGATCGTCCAAGAATATTGCATCTCTCAAGTAAGCGTATTCTGTTATGCAACCTCGAATAATCTAATATGCTATCAATTGTATTACAGGTGCGGATAGAAATGCATTCTTCACAAGCACAAGGAATATCTATGTGGATGGAATTCAATGCCAGTGGCACAGACAAATTTGATTGGTTCACACCGACTCGTTTGACATCATCAAGTTATGGATTAGGTCCAAATTCAGCCAACTTTTTCACTTTGGATGGGTGAGTGGGTTGTATGTTCTTGTATATAAGCCGCACTTTGCCCGTACATTTCCGGTCAATATATTTTGATTGGCAGCCCAGTTGCTCGATACTTCTATGTTGCTGCGTCCCACAACGGATGCGATGACGACCAAGTGTGGATGGAAATATTGGATGCTACAGCGCCATTGGCACCATCTCTCTTCCCCTGCTTTCGCGACCAGATACAATCGAACCCCGTATTTCGATATTCTACTTTGTCCTCCATGCCCCTGAATGCAAATGGCATGCACCAGGGACAGAGCAATCTTCGAATAATATTCTATGTTAATGATATAACAACGCAGAGTCGAAATAGGCCTTTTATCTACTAAAACAGTTAAACTCCCGATTATATTGTGCATACAACATAGTCTTTGGTTTCGATGGTAAGATGAAAATATTTTCATTGATACATTGTCTGTAACACACCTCCAAGACGCAGACTTGTTTGTTGTCTATGTGACGGCACCAGGTGAGTGTAATCCTATGTAGTGTTCATCATCAGTTGATCGATTACCTGTAGATTCTGCTGTTTTATCATTTTCACTATCGACTGGTAGAATGCGGCCGCCATACATCGCGACTTGCCGCTTGCTCTTCCACAACTCAGTCTACCGAGTGCTGCAGTATGTCAGGCAAGCGCTTAGTAGGACCGCCCATGCACACTGTTGACGATACATCGAGAATACAATGCACTATAACATGCATGCACACTGTTGTATTGTGAATCGACCAACTACAATGGGATGACCCGGAAATGTGAGCTGATGTCGGCGTGTGTTACATCATCAACCCCTTTGATGGACTCGCCTGGGTACCAATATTGGAGTCCTGGTAATTGCTAAATTCTGAGAACTGGTTATCTGCAAATAGTTGTTGTCACTTATCCATTAATCTACACCAGTTACGTTAGCAAGCATGCAAACATTACATTGTGCATGCGATGAGTTCAGAAGCACGAAATTAAGGACCATCATAGGCTGCGAAATGCAGATACGGCATTTAACTCTGTTGTTAAATAAGACCTCTGAACATCTAGTTTAATAACGTGTACGCCGATCACGATTTCAGTTGAAATACTGTGCGTTATTAAATGCAACATATCTACCAAGAGCTCGTATTAGCGTGGTTGGTTATGTACCATTTGCTATTTCACCTCATCGTTTGGCCAGAAAGAAATTATTCACCACCTCTGTCGAAATGGCTTCTAATGAGCAGGATTATTGGTGTTGTACAAGGTTATACTTGTGGTTAATTTGTACTTGCTTATGCTGTAAATGCAGGCTTCAAACATGCAAGTACCGTTCTAGGTGGCAGCTGAGCATTTCCCATAAAATTAAAAAACGAACTCTTTTTCTATCGGATTCTGAATTATGACGTTGGATATCAAGGAATTCTCCACTTATTTACTTAATTATTCTCGCACTACATAGCGCGATTTCGTCCTCGAAAGGATGCGCCATTTAAGCAGTGCTTTGAAATTAAATGAAATAAGAATTGTACTATACGTCAGTATCTCATTGAATTTATCACGTAAATACACAATTGCTTTATTATGCACTCCACTGTATCTTATACAAACATGATTCGATTGGGACGATAGGGACTGAAGGGCCGGGACACGAGATGGGAAGGTTGAATATGTAGGTGGACGTAACTCATCCGCAATTTAGAAATCGACAACGCCAGGCTGTAACTCATTTAGCAGCACTGTAAGCTTCGCTGTTCTCGTTCATTCACGCACTTCCAGTAGACTCTCGCATTAGGGTTCGATATGAGGACAGTTGTGTACATCATGGGGCACTGATCCATGCCACCTTTGAAATGTCCAAATGCTAACTGATAATATATTTTGTAATAAATGTAATGCTTTGTTCTGTTATTAAGTTTTTTTCATCTATCGATAATATTATGCATTACCATGATTAGATTTGCCAGGTATAATTCCTCTAGGGTGAGAAGGAGAGCACAAAGGGAGGCCTTTTCCCTGTAATGTCAGTATGTGAGAAAAAATAAACACTCAAATCGTTATAAGTGGCTTTACAATCTTTAACCTCGATGTAATAAAATGATTGTGGAACAATTTACCATTTCTTGTCTCCCTGTTTCCGACTTCCGTGCTGATTATGTGCATAATAAAGTCCGGTTAACGTTAACTTTAACGCTCGGCCTCGCTAGTGAAGCTCACGTGCTCAGGAACTCGCCGGGATTGAGACAGGGTTGTTACCGAAGAAGCTTGCTGCTGCTTGTTGTGGGGTGGTATTGATGCCTACTGATGCATGATGGGCCCTGTAATTTGCATTTTAAAATAACTTACGAATAGCACCAAACATATTTGCTGGTCATCAATGTGATTACGTAAGATCAATATAGCACCAAATGCTATGTACATAAGCGTCAATATGACCTGCACTTGCTGAACGATGACGGATTGAAACAAAGATTTATTAACAGCTCAAAGGCATGCCAGCCTGGCAATTCGCCATGTGCAGTTAAGTCACCAGTCGGTATGAGCATATGTCATATTGCAACCACCTGCAGCAGCGGGACGTCTATTTGTTATGGACCTCTGCTGACTTGTCTAGGGTGGCGGTTATTAACTACAAAAGAGCTGGCCTCCAGATGTCACATGATCTTGCAGATGTAAACATGAATATAACATCACAAGAGCATCATGCTCTTTTCCACAGTGTCATATGTCCAATTAGGTCATCCACATATGAGTTTACTACTCGAGTTAGTTGAAAAGAAAAAGTCACTAATGCTACCTTATGCTACCCTGGTATTGTCACCTGGTAATATCACTCCCGTCGAGCAATATTGATGACAACCGCTGGTGCAAAACGCAACATTTGTCGCACCTGATGAGCATTTGTTAGTCGATTTTTGTAGAATGAATCTCTCGCAACTTATTACAAGCTAAGCACAAACGCTATTTGTCTCCATTACCTCTGACGGCATTTCTTCTCTCTGCGCCTTTGCTATACGCGCAAAGCAGTGAAACAAAACATTCGAAATACATGGGTAAATAAAAATCAGAATCGGCAAGAATAAGAAACTCCGTCGCATGACATGAATATAAACACTCCTGGCTGGCTTACTCACTCGCAACAATTCACCTGATCTTCTCACCATGCCTCCATGATTGTCGATCATTTACTGCGATGTCATGTATAATGGTATTACCGTTCTCTAGCAGGGTTAGTGTCACTTATAATAGTGCTCCTGTTCTCTAGCAGAGGTTGTGTCACGTATAATGATGTTGCGTTACCAACTAATCCTGCAATATGCTCCACGCAGGTTCGTATGAAAATCACTTAAACATGTCTGAAGAAAAGTCATCAAACTAAAACCTAATACTAAACAACATATAATGATTGATGATTGTATGATTAATTAAAATATTCACTAGAAACAAAACACAGGATTGGACCGAATGCCAATCTAATCCGCCACGCTGAATTATTTGACGTTATGTGCTGAGCAAGCGGTCGATTATGTTCACAGCTAATACATACATGTAGTAGAAGTTGGTGCTGTCAACCGGCGCAATCGATCAAGGATGGGGGGGGGGGCAGAGACGTCATCGTCCATTTAGCCTGTAGCCCAGTGACTAGTGATCGCATTACCTGCCGAACTGGCGGCATTCACAGTCAACATGTCAAACGGATCAGCGCTGTGGTTGCGTCAAACAATATTGCTTTCACAATGGTTGATACAGGGAGTTACATGCTCAGGTAAGTACAGAAATAAGCCATAAACCATATGGTAGTTGGAAAAAAATATTTAAAGCACATAGTAACTACTGAACATTATTTCATAGGGTTTAACCTATTGTTTACTAAATAAGACCATGATATATGCTGCTGCTGGATTAAGACTGGCTGATGGCATTGAGAAGTACTCCCGCAACTGGGAATAGCCTTATGGTCGCCTGGTTGTGGAACTCGCTGGTAAACCAGCATGACTGTCAGCTGTGGAGTACAGATCTCTCCGTTAAAGGACTGATGAAATCGTCGCTCGTAGATGACAAATGGAGCTCAGTAGAAAAGGTAGGTGATTTCTGTGGCAGGTGCCATACTCGCTCGATTGATTGTCCATGATTGATTGTCCATGATTGATCGTCCAAGAATATTGCATCTCTCAAGTAAGCGTATTCTGTTATGCAACCTCGAATAATCTAATATGCTATCAATTGTATTACAGGTGCGGATAGAAATGCATCTTCTTCACAAGCACAAGGAATATCTATGTGGATGGAATTCAATGCCAGTGGCACAGACAAATTTGATTGGTTCACACCGACTCGTTTGACATCATCAAGTTATGGATTAGGTCCAAATTCAGCCAACTTTTTCACTTTGGATGGGTGAGTGGGTTGTATGTTCTTGTATATAAGCCGCACTTTGCCCGTACATTTCCGGTCAATATATTTTGATTGGCAGCCCAGTTGCTCGATACTTCTATGTTGCTGCGTCCCACAACGGATGCGATGACGACCAAGTGTGGATGGAAATATTGGATGCTACAGCGCCATTGGCACCATCTCTCTTCCCCTGCTTTCGCGACCAGATACAATCGAACCCCGTATTTCGATATTCTACTTTGTCCTCCATGCCCCTGAATGCAAATGGCATGCACCAGGGACAGAGCAATCTTCGAATAATATTCTATGTTAATGATATAACAACGCAGAGTCGAAATAGGCCTTTTATCTACTAAAACAGTTAACTCCCGATTATATTGTGCATACAACATAGTCTTTGGTTTCGATGGTAAGATGAAAATATTTTCATTGATACATTGTCTGTAACACACCTCCAAGACGCAGACTTGTTTGTTGTCTATGTGACGGCACCAGGTGAGTGTAATCCTATGTAGTGTTCATCATCAGTTGATCGATTACCTGTAGATTCTGCTGTTTTATCATTTTCACTATCGACTGGTAGAATGCGGCCGCCATACATCGCGACTTGCCGCTTGCTCTTCCACAACTCAGTCTACCGAGTGCTGCAGTATGTCAGGCAAGCGCTTAGTAGGACCGCCCATGCACACTGTTGACGATACATCGAGAATACAATGCACTATAACATGCATGCACACGTTGTATTGTGAATCGACCAACTACAATGGGATGACCCGGAAATGTGAGCTGATGTCGGCGTGTGTTACATCATCAACCCCTTTGATGGACTCGCCTGGGTACCAATATTGGAGTCCTGGTAATTGCTAAATTCTGAGAACTGGTTATCTGCAAATAGTTGTTGTCACTTATCCATTAATCTACACCAGTTACGTTAGCAAGCATGCAAACATTACATTGTGCATGCGATGAGTTCAGAAGCACGAAATTAAGGACCATCATAGGCTGCGAAATGCAGATACGGCATTTAACTCTGTTGTTAAATAAGACCTCTGAACATCTAGTTTAATAACGTGTACGCCGATCACGATTTCAGTTGAAATACTGTGCGTTATTAAATGCAACATATCTACCAAGAGCTCGTATTAGCGTGGTTGGTTATGTACCATTTGCTATTTCACCTTATCGTTTGGCCAGAAAGAAATTATTCACCACCTCTGTCGAAATGGCTTCTAATGAGCAGGATTATTGGTGTTGTACAAGGTTATACTTGTGGTTAATTTGTACTTGCTTATGCTGTAAATGCAGGCTTCAAACATGCAAGTACCGTTCTAGGTGGCAGCTGAGCATTTCCCATAAAATTAAAAAAACTTTTTCTAAAACTCTTTTTCTATCGGATTCTGAATTATGACGTTGGATATCAAGGAATTCTCCACTTATTTACTTAATTATTCTCGCACTACATAGCGCGATTTCGTCCTCGAAAGGATGCGCCATTTAAGCAGTGCTTTGAAATTAAATGAAATAAGAATTGTACTTTACGTCAGTATCTCATTGAATTTATCACGTAAATACACAATTGCTTTTATTATGCACTCCACTGTATCTTATACAAACATGATTCGATTGGGACGATAGGGACTGAAGGGCCGGGACACGAGATGGGAAGGTTGAATATGTAGGTGGACGTAACTCATCCGCAATTTAGAAATCGACAACGCCAGGCTGTAACTCATTTAGCAGCACTGTAAGCTTCGCTGTTCTCGTTCATTCACGCACTTCCAGTAGACTCTCGCATTAGGGTTCGATATGAGGACAGTTGTGTACATCATGGGGCACTGATCCATGCCACCTTTGAAATGTCCAAATGCTAACTGATATATATTTTGTAATAAATGTAATGCTTTGTTCTGTTATTAAGTTTTTTTCATCTATCGATAATATTATGCATTACCATGATTAGATTTGCCAGGTATAATTCCTCTAGGGTGAGAAGGAGAGCACAAAGGAGGCCTTGTTTTCCCTGTAATGTCAGTATGTGAGAAAAAATAAACACTCAAATCGTTATAAGTGGCTTTACAATCTTTAACCTCGATGTAATAAAATGATTGTGGAACAATTTACCATTTCTTGTCTCCCTGTTTCCGACTTCCGTGCTGATTATGTGCATAATAAAGTCCGGTTAACGTTAACTTTAACGCTCGGCCTCGCTAGTGAAGCTCACGTGCTCAGGAACTCGCCGGGATTGAGACAGGGTTGTTACCGAAGAAGCTTGCTGCTGCTTGTTGTGGGGTGGTATTGATGCCTACTGATGCATGATGGGCCCTGTAATTTGCATTTTAAAATAACTTACGAATAGCACCAAACATATTTGCTGGTCATCAATGTGATTACGTAAGATCAATATAGCACCAAATGCTATGTACATAAGCGTCAATATGACCTGCACTTGCTGAACGATGACGGATTGAAACAAAGATTTATTAACAGCTCAAAGGCATGCCAGCCTGGCAATTCGCCATGTGCAGTTAAGTCACCAGTCGGTATGAGCATATGTCATATTGCAACCACCTGCAGCAGCGGGACGTCTATTTGTTATGGACCTCTGCTGACTTGTCTAGGGTGGCGGTTATTAACTACAAAAGAGCTGGCCTCCAGATGTCACATGATCTTGCAGATGTAAACATGAATATAACATCACAAGAGCATCATGCTCTTTTCCACAGTGTCATATGTCCAATTAGGTCATCCACATATGAGTTTACTACTCGAGTTAGTTGAAAAGAAAAAGTCACTAATGCTACCTTATGCTACCCTGGTATTGTCACCTGGTAATATCACTCCCGTCGAGCAATATTGATGACAACCGCTGGTGCAAAACGCACATTTGTCGCACCTGATGAGCATTTGTTAGTCGATTTTTGTAGAATGAATCTCTCGCAACTTATTACAAGCTAAGCACAAACGCTATTTGTCTCCATTACCTCTGACGGCATTTCTTCTCTCTGCGCCTTTGCTATACGCGCAAAGCAGTGAAACAAAACATTCGAAATACATGGGTAAATAAAAATCAGAATCGGCAAGAATAAGAAACTCCGTCGCATGACATGAATATAAACACTCCTGGCTGGCTTACTCACTCGCAACAATTCACCTGATCTTCTCACCATGTCGATCATTTACTGCGATGTCATGTATAATGGTATTACCGTTCTCTAGCAGGGTTAGTGTCACTTATAATAGTGCTCCTGTTCTCTAGCAGAGGTTGTGTCACGTATAATGATGTTGCGTTACCAACTAATCCTGCAATATGCTCCACGCAGGTTCGTATGAAAATCACTTAAACATGTCTGAAGAAAAGTCATCAAACTAAAACCTAATACTAAACAACATATAATGATTGATGATTGTATGATTAATTAAAATATTCACTAGAATGGTCAGGAAAGGTTTTTTTTACTCACAAAGGCACAACCCTTGTCCTTGAATATAACTTGCTATCAATAATCACAGTTTCAGGCACACGAAACAAATAGCGATACTGAGTGTAAAGAGAAACCAAATATACGTTTATTTGCAAACCTGCTAGCCGTATGGACGTTTTGATGTTTGTTTATTCTGGCGGTATTAGTGTCTATTTTACATTGTTTTGTACCCATTATGATAACGAGTAGATTTTATGTTCTCTCGGTATCTACGGTAATTTTATCGCGAGCGATAAATGCGGGGTATAATCTCACACGTGTCAGTCTTAATCATCCGATTATCAAATCATTTCCGTTTAATATCTTATTACCCAAAATAAATTCTTTGGTGAAATGACTTTCTTGTCTCGACTGAATGGAACGTGATCACGAAATAATTACACGTAAACTGTACATGGTTTGAATAAAAGCATCGCTAGCTAATGGTCCTAGCTCCTAAAAAATACAGCAAATAGGATTCGAAATGATGGTTGCTGGCTGTTTAAAAAGATTTTAAGTGGATAAAGTAGTATAACTAGCTCATCATGGAAACACGAAACACGGCTTAAACGACAAAGCAGGTGCAAAGAAACATGTCCTCCCAACCACATAGTCATAGTCATGCTCACGTGGATAAGAGTTAGGAAGCTGTGGATGAGGTTCATTGGGATCAACTTACATATGTAATAAAGAGGCTCGACGATCTAATGTTTAGCACAAGAAACCTACGATAACTTAACGTTAGTATGTGCATCAGTATGTTGTTGATCGACACCAACAAAACATATCCCCATTTCCTTATGATAGATTACCTTAAGTGTGTCGCATTGAGAATGCATGGTAACATAGTATTGCATGTTCTACCATTCGGAGTGAGTGAATGAGTACGGATATTAACCGCACACCAACACTAATGTGTTATATGGTGCCTTCAAAGGGGAATAGATAAGATTGACCTTATTAAGCAACCGCGTTCTTGGATTAATAGAAAAAAACGGACATAAAAATTGATGATGATGATGAAAAAGATAAAAATGCAAATAGTATCCTAGGACAAGTCACCACCAACCGATTGACTGGACCAGCCTCTCGTCTAAGCAAGTAGTGTGTTGCGGACATGGCCCTCAAAAGGACCGCTCCACTCAACAATATGGATCCGATTGTCCACCGACGAATCGCAACTCACGTATCCTCCTGCATGTCGTAAGAAGCGACTTAAAGGGGACAACCTGTTGGTCAACACTCTTCGGATGACTAGATAATCCAATGAAGCAAGAGAGATATATCACAATAGCGAAATGGATGACATAGTCTGAGGTTAATTAGGATCAACTTTTGCAGAAATAGAGAGACTCAGTGCACAAACACCCACCGATTAAAGAACGGTAGTATGTGCACCATTCGCCTGTTAATTAGTGCATATCCTTTCTTGTTCATCAACCGTGTATTATAACAGAAATACTGTTGTAGGAAATGGAATTGTGAATTGTACATCTACGAATCTCATATAATTGCATCACGGTTCGTCATGACAATTGTTTTGAGGCGAAATATCTGCTGTCAATGTTCATGTACGTCTCTCTCGTGGCACATTAAGTGTAAACATGCGCCACCTGACGGGCTTATCCATGTTTACAGACTCCAGGATAGCCGTAAATTAACCCTCAGGATGCCTCAAAAATTGCATCAATCTACGGGTGGAATAACGATGTAACGCCAAGCCGTGTATTTCAATCATGTCTCTATTAGCAATCCTGTCCGATACAATTTAATTAATTCCATTCAAATTATTATTATATACTAGATAACATAAGGCATCTGTATTATACTAAGTATGGATTGCCTGTAGGGGTAATACTGTTCATGTTTAGTTAAGTATAGAATGTTTACAGTATACTTTATCTGCTGGCTCAGCACTTCTTAGTTAACGGTATGAATCCGAATCTTTCGGCTGCTTATATTACAGTAACGTTAATAAATTATTTGAAGCCATATCCTCTATTTTTTGTGAATATGGTGTTCAAGTTAACGCTACTAGCGCGATTCGTGAATTAAACTTAGCATACCGCATGATATCAGATAACTGTCAGGGCCTATACTATATCAAACTATATCAAAAAGATTAACAGAATGGCAAAACAAAGCGAGCACATTTGGTTGGCATGCAATCAACGTCAATCACGCTTGGAAGGAGCAAGCAGCTATACACTGTACAGTGCGTCAGGCAGCGAGCTTTTAAACTATAATAGAAGAATCATGTGCCACAAAAGGAGCATTCAATACGAGGTTTTTGTCTCTTGTTACTGAAACCACACCGCAAGGATTTAATTCACGTAAGCATTGTCAAATCAAATTACAGTCAAACCATGTTAAATAAATTGATTGAAAACTCCCTTATTAACGCAATGTTAAGATTACGATGATAAAATTGACGTTTGCATGGCAACTCAGTCCATTTGCTATCAGATATAATCGAACAGCGTTAACATCACGCTATGAGCGACCTTATAATGCTTCTCATCTTAATACAAACATTGTAGGATAAAAGATAGCTTTCTACTGAAACTGAGTTGATACCTGTGATGCTGAAATATTGTAATATATTCAGCCATAACTTATGATGTCTAAAGTGATGTTCATTTACATATAAGTATGTGTTTGACAACAATAGTTATGAACCGATGTATTCACATGGTGCCTCTGTTTGATTCAGTTTGTTTTTAAGTGAACTCTAAAAGCAACCAGCGATGTGCCCTTTCAACAACAAACTTCATCATGATTTTTATAATTTAACATAGAAACAATACCATAACAAAAGTCATCGGTATACAGAAATGACCATGGTCATATCTTTCGAGTTAATGATGTAAGCTTACGATAAAGACAATGACTTGAGTGATGCACATGGACTAGACGGAATGTAATTTTAAACGCGCTATATTAATCACTTATTAAAGGTCAGAATGTGCTATGAACAAAAACACATTCTATAAGCGTTTTCTACAAAACAAGAAATACAAGGCAGTTAATTCTTTTTACAATAATTATTAGAATATTGCCTGCTCTGGTTAATGGCATTGGTAAATTATACATTTTGCAATGGCCACTAAGAGGAAAACCCATTGGCTAAGCTTAGTTTCATAGCATCCACTGTATCAATTTCGCCTTCCCCTTATACAAAAACGCTTAGGCATTCTTCTAAAAAAAACTATGGGAGCAGCAGGGCCTGTTATGACTTGCACCATAATGCTTCAAATAAAAATTAATTTAATCTTCTGCGAAGAACTATTTGATGGTGAATGGAGCTTTTCGAAGGCATATTTCCTTTTGCTAATCACACAGACCCTTTCGCCTAGTCTGCATAAGGAAGGGAGAATAAAAAGAAAGTTTCTCAGCAGGAGTGAGTTTTTTAAGATCTGGACATGAATTATACTCAGTGACGAGACAGCATCAGTAATTGAGATGACCGAGTACCACAACACACACAGGAGACATATGGGCGTATTGGCTGGCAGATGTATGAGCTATCAGGCCGGGAGACTAATGCTTGTAGCTAATGGCCTTGAATAAAACAGTTGGCAAAATGCAGACTTCAGTCGATGTGCTTGCCGTGAATGCACGCAGTTAAACAATGTGCTAAAGCAATCAGCACTGCATTCAATCTAATGACCGCTAGCAAAGGTTACCGGATGTGTTCTCCACATGTGTTATGATGATAGTAGCACAGCTGATTAGGTGAGAAGAAACATAACCATTATTACTAGGCTTGAAAATATAAACTAGTTAATAATGCGTAATTCAATATACCACGTGATTAAATCACTTAGCTTGACATCCATTAGAAATGCGCCTCTACCAAATATAATATAAAATAAGCATAGAATACATTCTCATATATGAAGGCCGCTGTCGACCTTTATTTCAACGCCAATAATACTCACATCAACCTGATTGACGACATGAGGTTAAGGCTATAACACATAACATTGTGTAATTTGACCCAAGACTCATTTGAAAACAGCTGTATCGGTTCCCATCGTCGATCCAATATATTTCTGTAATAACCTACCAAGAAGCTTGCCAGTGCTCGTGATAGTTTTATGCAATATGTGATTCTAAGAAATATGCTTGTTACCGAATCCTCGTTATTTGGTAAAGCAATCCATCGAAGCCAAAAATAGGGCCCGCTCTACAGGATCAAACAAAATATTTTTCAAATTTTATTCCGGTCTATGCCACTACGGTAAAACCACGAATTGAATAGATGGTGCACAGCTGTGTGGCTTATGGGAAGGTCAAACACAATTTATTACAGCTATTGGGTAACAACACCGAGATAGAACAACGGTAACCACGCAACATTACACAAACATATTATTGCTACAGCTATTTGCAATGCTGCGATTCGGAAATATAGACTGACTGTCTACTAAACTCCCAGTACATCTTTGCACATACGCTAATGAATAATGTACATGTTTTTGGTTCCTTACTGAATACGGATGCACAAAATGACACTACCTATCTCTCGACATGCATTTTCGACATCTTACGTTGTAAAATATGTATGCCGCTATGAAATGTCATGTTCAAAGCAAGCTATCCATCAACAACATAACTAGGCATGAACAGCCGAATATTTTGAACTCTTGTTTAGTGCACAGGGCCTCGCCAGAAAAACTCTTACAAAGATGACTAGACGGCCAAGTGGTCGAGTTAGCGACAATGGCTGGTCGCATCTGCGTCTAGGGTTTGAGGCTGCATAATTGGTGTTAGTACTGCCGTTAGTGCTGGCGAAACATCCGTTGGAAAGAAGAGCAACTATCACACGGCTAATAATACGCCTTGCGCGTATGGTCACTGTTGTCGACCTACCATACCTTAACCAACACAATGATGGCTCATATGATTAGGTCGATCAGACATTTACAAGCGGGATCCAAATCTACGCCAAGCACAACATATGTTCCAAGTTACAACGCATGTTGCACAAATGAGCAAGGCTGTCAAAAAAGGCAATGGAATTACGCTTGATGCGCTTCTCGTGAATGATCGCCTTGAAGCCCATATACTGTTATACACGCTTAATTACATTCAGGCTTTCGTATATAGTTGTTCAATCTATGCCCTAAAGATCATAAAACATAAGTACAAATGATTTTAGTATTTATATAACAGAAGCGAAGCGCAGAAAATGTGAGTGAAGGTTTGTGCCCATGACGAATTGATATATTGACATGGAGCGGTTTCAAAGCACGATATAATTCGACCCATACTCAACGGTCTTTATATTCGTCAGTGTATGTTGTTAATCTGCAACTTTTTCTGTTAAATACACTTTGCTGCTTGATTCCATCTAAAGATCCAAAGAATCTCTAACACTCCATTGTTACCTCTACCTTATCCCGGGCTCGTTTGACAATCATTTCCGTAGTCACAACACCCACTATAGGTTTTCCTAGATTGATTTGAACTCAGTCCACCACCCTCTCAGAACAACTTTAGACCGACGGCACATACAATACACATCGTATCATGTTGCAATGTAAATCGCGAATAGAGGATGGCGTCATGGCCCATAAGCGCTAACGACCCATTTGACGCGAATCTATGACGGGTAACAATATAATGTGTTGAACAGATAAGGAGAACGGATTTAACAGTAAACATAGCGTTGCAACCCATGCGACCCTGAATAGACCATTCTACCTGTGTAATATTAGTCAGCGCATGGAATGCAAGAGTCATGCTTAACGCATTGATCGTCGATCATTATCGGCAAGGTTTTA
The DNA here is from genome assembly GCA_034190875.2 of Urechis unicinctus. Classification (NCBI taxonomy): domain Eukaryota; kingdom Metazoa; phylum Annelida; class Polychaeta; order Xenopneusta; family Urechidae; genus Urechis; species Urechis unicinctus. Next base: position 46,319,093 of record CM067357.1, read on the forward strand.
CATTCGCTGCATTGATCATGCTATCATGAATTACATACGTATCGCTCACAGTATCTGTGTGTTGTGGGGATGCCGTAAGAAAGGGTACTTCGCCAAATATACTGCTATGATAATTAGTTTGTAATTCGCGTGTTATACTAAATGACATTACGTCCGTGGGTAACGAAGTATATTAATCCGATTGGCATTGGAGGTGAACCAAATTGCCATTGAGACCTACCGGCGGATAATTTAAAACGTCGGCATTGCATGCAGATGATGCAAATAACACAATTAACCATCCAGTCTCTTTATGACGTCGGCACTCTCGTTTACCGCAGAACCAATATAACGTGATCATTCAAGTGATACAGGTTTAAAAGCTACATATTAACCACGAAATGGCGATTTAAACAGTTACATTATCTGTTTATTAGATTGTTTCTGCTTCAATACAGCTAAATGACTCCTAAGGCTGGGGATCGCTCTGCTAAGCACAACAAATTTAGCTTCGTTGATGCCTGCTGGCTCTCCATCACGGCTTCTTGGATTGCGAGTTGACAGAGAGGTTATAACACGATCCCTGCATAAATCCCACCTTGCAACACAGGGTGCCATTTCATATATATATATATATAAATATATATATATATATATATATATATAGATATATATATATATATATATATATATATATATATATAGATGTATATATATACATATATATATATATATATATATATATATATCTATACATATACATACATATATACATATATATACATGTATATATATATATACATTTACATATATATATATATATAAACGCATATATATATATATATATATATATATATATATATATATATATATATGCATATATATATATATATATATATGTATATATATATATTTAGGTATATGTATATTTATATATATTTTCTGTATATATATATATATATATATGTATATTATATATATATGTACATATTCTGAATATGTTTCTATATATATATATATATATATATATATATCTATATATATAAATATATAAAATATATATATATATATATACATATATATGACCCCTGCATCGCGCAGGTGTTAGTTAGGGACGTTTGAAAAAAATTACATATTGGACTGACGACCATTTTGTTACTGTGCATTTAACAGCTTGTTTCTAGTTATTATCTTATATATCATAATCCCAACTTCTGATATATTGCTTAGAATTACTTCCTTCGCAAATATATTATATTGACGTGACATTCGATAGGGGAAATAAAATATATGTATTTGGTTTCGACGTTTTCCAATGAGCTGGAGACAGATATATATTAGCCCTGACAAACCGAAATGCTTCGGCTGGTCGGATAATTTGTAAGGCACCTTGTGCTTTGAGATGAAGTTGCGTTGCTGGCCGAGAATATCTTAGGATTTGGTAAGCATAACCACAACTCTTGAATATATTATGGCGTTATTTAAGACGCTTATACCCGAGTCAACCAGATGATAGCGAGAAAATATATATAATGTCGCTAAAGTGACTCGACAACCGGGGTTCTCAGCCTGGGTTTTCAAATATCGCCCACTGTGACATTTTGTCGTTGATCTAATTTATGACAACGCTGGTTCGATAGATTGGATATATTGTGTAATATACTCTATCTGACATATAAATGGGATCTGGTCAATGTTTGAGGTACTTTAGCTACGTGGAGTCAAGCCGGCCTTGGTGAATCGCTTCGCCAAGTTCTGTTGGTAAGTCGCTTTGTCATAATGTATGTATGTATGTATGTAAACATTTTTTTGATCCGCGATACAGGTTGCAATTTTTTTTCAATCGTTAGGCGTCAATAATGCGCAAAACCGAGAGATTTTGTTTTGACCTTGATCTGAAACTAATGTCAAGGTAATCGAATAAGTGAAAAAATAGTATCTCGAATAACTCCGTTAAAAATGGTCGGATTGTTACAAAATTAACATCATTGTGTAGCTCAATCTAATTGCAAACCTTTACTATATAAATGTAGACATCGAACATACAGTTTACTCAAGCGCTTCACTTTATAAGTGTTTTTTTTTTGGACAGTAGACGACTTAAAACTTCTCAAAAACCTTATGGAAGGTTGTCAACTCCATAAACAGGTTCTAAAAGTATATTCTCATCCACAAATATACTTCACTTACTCAATAACCACCCTATGAATGTCAGATATCCGGAATTCAATACATAGCAATTTTGGATCCCGAACATTCAGAAAACCTATGTGGTTGCTACACCTGAGGAGATATTGCCATGAAAAGTTGTCATAATATGCAATAACTAGTTCAGATTTTGCTAAAGGTGTCTCTGTGAAAACCTTACGTGAAAAAAAACCTTTATGATCAGGAACACCCTACCCCTTAGATATGTACAACGAGATATGACATTTTCAGCTCAAAAATCAATCTTGAAAGTTGCAGCTGATTCATTATTGTTTTTTCATGCAATTACCATGTCTACTAAATATATTTCTTATCATCAATAGTTTTTAAGACTTTGATTTATTATGTTATGAATCCTACATACAGAGAATGATGTTCATTGGCTTTTGAAGTACCTGTAGATAGCATGTCTGACAGATAAGTCATCATGTCGTATGGGAAAAGAATGGTAACTTATTTTTTTCATCTATCAGTAACAATGTTCCCCATCCCCGGTTTTGTTGACTGAAGTCTACACTAGAACATTTGACATTTTCTGCAGTTGTAAGCCTATTAAATGTGGTTCACATTATTATAAAAACAATGTATGAGCTAGGCCAACATTTTTATTTATTTCAGCTTCGTGCCTCGATACGGTCAATAAATCATGAGCAGGTTCTGGTTTTATGATTAATACTGTATCATATATGGAAAGAAACTACAAAAGAATAACAGTTGTCCAGTATATATTCATATCAATGCCAAAACATCAAAAGCATATACACCTACAATACCATTTCGTCCAAACATGGCTCTGACCTTTTTGTGCACTCTTCATTAAGATAAAATAACCATCTATTTTAATGTTGCAGACTAAATCCCCAACTGAGATGGCCCAATGGTGGTGCCAATTAGGGTTGAACCTCGATGTTATTACCTTGCAATTCATCAATGACTATTAAGGTAATCTGTTTTGGTACTCATATCTGTTAATCAATCCTTGACCTTTGTTCTGAGGTCATTGGAATGTCTGTCAATCATAAAATATCAAGACTATTTATTGATCCTTACAACAAACGTAAGCATATATCCTTACAACAAACGTAAGCATATCCTTGACTAAAACCGGACTTGACCCAAATCGGACATGTCTTAAATTGGACTTGACCAACGTTTGGACTTAACCTAACTTGGACTTGACCAAATTCGTGATGCAACAGCGATGAGTGTATGATATTGAAAACATGCAGAAGCTTTTAAAATGATTTTCGGCATAATACTTGTAATATAATCCAATAATACATATGCGCTCTTATTCTCAATGACCCCGCCTTGTTTACTTTCTGTATGGTCATGTGACCAAAATAATCGAGTGCAACCGTAAAAGTCAAATTCCTTCTTGACAAACTACCAAACTTACATTATTCACACAGTATTCAACACGGTTGGACCATTAAATACCATATAATAACAAAACACTTGATATAAAAACCCATTCCTACGATCGAAGCTACCAAATTCACCCTTCGACCTAGCCATGATAATCTGGCTTCGAACTTTGACCCCAGATGAACGACAGATTGGCAAAATATACAACGAAAGACTAGCCGACGATTACCAAAGTCAAGTCACATAAAATTGTCTATCTTTCAAATAATGATCATTAAAATTTTATCACAGCCATGGTTAAGAATGATACGATTGTTACAGTATTTCGGCTAATAATGACATTTCATAATTAACGAAACTCGTAAACAATAACTCTAGATTAGGCCGCCTACTTCGTGACTTCGTGACGCGGAAAGCATATAAATTTGTTGTTTAATACGGATTTCCCCAACAAATATATTCTGACATGGACGGAAAAGAATCTGTGTCCGTAAGATAATATACTACATCTATTACTGCGTGTTCTGTATTACCTAATCCGCGTTTTACCCCTACCCAGACCGAATTTGTATCCATGACTCAATTCCCTCAACGAGAACGAACGAGATCAGCTGATGCACAATTAAGGCGTTAGCAGCTTACGTTTCAATACTGTTGGATGGTTCTGTTAGGTTACAAAACAAATTATTTGACAGACTTGTTTGGATATTAAGGCTAACACTATGAAACATCAACTTAACAATTTTAACAATTAATGGATGCCCTTCACTCCCCTCACTAGGCTTCAGCCATGAAGATAGACATGATGTTATATGGGCATTATGGTCAGACATAACCATAATGTGTATGGTACGGCGTTGTTTGGCAAGTTGTGATTGAAGAGACTACTGTTGCAGCACCATTGATGGTTTTACCTGCCCTGCATGATTTGCATGGTAGATATTATAAATTTATCAACAACACATATCAGTGGCTGCTTATCCACTGTCACTTGATGTTTCATAAACTTAACTATTGCCAATTATCTTACTATGATAGACCTCAAAGGTAAAAGGGTCCTCAGATTGCAATTATAAACAAAACTTGGGGGTAGTCATATTTCAGATGTTGGATCTAAATTGTAAAGAGGTTGCTTGATGTCATGACCAAATATCAATTACAATTTGAAGTCACAACATCACATGCATATTGGGTTGTTGCCTATCCAGGCAATGGCCAATGTGATGGTCTATCAAAAGAGGGAATAAGTTGATGGTGCAAATACAGACTTGAAGGTGTCAGATATCACCAGAGTGTCACCTAATACAAATAACACCAGCCATTAAATAAACAGCCTCTGAACTATTTAATTGCATAATACAGGAGCATATATGCTATAAAAACCATGACTATGATTATTACGTAATTTGACAGTAGATAATATTGAATGTTCTCATCTGTATACTGGGTCTCTATCTTCTAACCGCATTGCTCTCCAAGCTTATATCCCTATTTAGTTCTCTAATACAGATGCAGATTGAAATGCAGTATCATATATATAGAGCTCTGTTAAAGTTTGTGCCCATGTACAGTGAATATGGAAGAAATTCTATTCTGAACCAACCATATATGTATATTTCCACAAATCTACCCATATATAGCTACCTATGTCAGATGTTAGCTTGGGAACCTACCAGAGACCACCGCCTGAATTGACCATAACTAAAGTGGGCGTGTACTTGGATTGCCTTGACAAAATCGTAGTATTTTTCAATTTTGTGCCACAACCATACCGACATTTTTTGGAACATGGTCCGATTGTCATCAAATGATCAATTAAATGGTTCTAAAAACTCACACCATATGTAGGACACATTATTATGAGCAAATCTGAAACAATGGCACAACTATCCAGTGATACAAACATTGTTCCTCATTGTTCACATATGAATTAATGCATAGTCTGTAATGTTTTTAACTAATATTAATTTTGCAATGCATATTGTAAAATGTATGTGCTTTTGTTTAGTAGATACTGAACCAGCAGCCCAAGCAAGTACCAGTTATGCCACAGGTCTGCAAAGAACAACAAGCCCTGTAGACCCCAGACTTAAAGATGCCAACAAAAACAACTTGATTTCTAGTGACTTGGAGTCAGATCAGGATGCCTCGAGCAGAACATGCATCAAAGATACAAGTGAGTATTTTTCATTCCTAGTGACAAGGTATAAACCAAAGAATGGCTTCAATGCATTATAAATGAATTCTAGTTAAGTGACCTGCATATAAACGGCACTACCTACCGCATGGTCTATAAAGGCCTGTGCTATATTGTGAAAGTCATTACAAGTCTGCAATAACTAGAAACTAATAGCGAAATATGAAAACAATATATCAATGCACATGCAGACCGCTTCTAATGGGATACAAGGCATACCCAAGCTCTAACTTGTGCCTTCGAAAGTTATATTCTGATCCCCAGTCTAAGGAAACTACTCCCAGGTGTTGTATACATACTTCAGAATACATGTATTAATCAGGATAAATATGTCAGAAAGATCATTCCCAGAATCTCTTTTATGGTAGATGACATATATTATATAAAATTGTTGCACAATTGTGGTGTAAGCTGAATTGTTATTTAAGCTCGTAGATAAGCCATGCACTGCCATGTGGTGTTTCATCATTAAGTAACTTTATCTGATGCTTTATCATTAATTTATATCTTCTATTCTCAGCATTACACTGCAGACAGATTATTACAAAAGTTGTAGCTACACAGACTAAATGTACAATCTGTGTAGCTCTAAAATAATCTCTCTTATTGTTCTGTGCATCTTTCTGAAGATGTCCTGGTCAATCTAAAACCTGCCTTGGTGCTGCAATCTTGTGTTCAACAGCAATTTAGTCTGTAAAACATTTATGCTCACCATCTTATACATAATTCATGTGACACTATTCATATGACACTACCCTCACACCCAGCCTCACTTTGACACCTTGAGTTGTTCTACATCATTCAATCAGGCAAATGGTAGGATGTAGCTGTACCAGCAACACTACCTAACATTCTGTAGGATGACCCATCAATCTGAACCACACATCTCTTGCCTCCAGTTTTGGTTGAATGATACAACTGTTATCCCTGGACTAGTGGTGCCAAGTAATTTGCTTAATATGTGTACATGTTGATTGTTTCAGGGAAGAAAGAAGTTCTTAAGTCACAGCTGCTAATGGGACTTCCCTACTTAAAAGTTTTGGGAAAAAATATGAATGAGCAGCACAAGTTCCAATGGGCCTCGTACCCCCTCTTAATTATGGTTGAAATGTCATTAACTATGCATAATTGTATTGAGCCGTGCTGGCTCCAAATGGATGTGCCACAAACTCTTAATTATGCTTGAAATGTCAATAAACATTCATAATTGTCATACAAGTGACCTTTTTAATCACTATATAGTTTATAGACAATATTACACATGCCCAGTTTACTCAGTTAATGTGCAAAATTAGGGCTTAACCTCGCTTGCAACATCAAAGATCCCTTAGCGACGGAGCGTACAGGTCTCGGACAGAATGTGGAATGATACTGAACTATGTTCGCGTTTTCTCAATGATAAGAAAACCGACCACTGTCAAGTTCATATTCAGCCTCTCGAAACATATTGCGCGTTCCATCCCACGAGTTCCTGTACGACTTCAAGTTTCACAGTGCGCGTATCTCGGTGTAGATATATCTATTCATGCGCCGGGCCCGGCACTCGAAAGCGCCAGACATTAAGAGCCTTTGCTCCTCCATGCTTGAATTACGTTGGATAGCACTTCTTTCGATATGAGAAAAATGAATCGTCGTTAATTAAACATGCCTTTCCCCTTAACTGCACGTTAATTCTATCGCTTATTATCATTTCAAATTAAGATTACCCGTCATACAGCCAGGGATGAAAGTCATACCCCATGGCATAGATGCAAACATTTAATTGCCGCCACAAGTTCACCGCACTGTCGCATAATGGTTAGTTTTTGTTGTGTCCCCAAGCGTTTGGGTTTCTGTTATGTGCCAAAATAGTAGTTTTTTTGCTATGTGTCAAAATAGTTGGTTGATATGTGTCCTTAATACCCGAACTATTCTGGAACAGCCATTTCGGTACACAAAATATGTAAGTATAATAAAACAATGAAAATGCAAGATAAGTTTACGAATCCGAAACATGTTTCTGACAGACCAACAGACAACAAGAAATGATCATCATATTGACTATATGTTTTGTCGCCTCCAATGTCCCAAAATGGTTTTTTTTTTTTTGCTACATGTCCAAAATAGTCGCATTCGTATGTATATATATATGTATATGTATATATATGTATATATATATACGTATATATAGATATATATATATATATATATATATATATATATATATCTATATATATATATATATATATATATATATATATATATATATATATCTATCTATATATATATATATATATATATCTATCTATATATATATCTATATATATATATATATATATCTATATATATATATATATATATATATATATATATATATATATATATATATATATATATATATATATATATATATATATAGAAAGCTAGTCGGCGGACCTTTGTAGAATGTTTTCGATCAGCTGAAATGCACAAAAGCTTAAGGTTATCACATGTCATTTTGAGATGAAAAACTTTCCTTGCGAGACAATAGAATTTACAGCCGGCTCTAGGTACTGGCGTTGTTTCCTAGCGTGGCACAGGTGTCATACTGAACATTCCTGCATATTATGTGCTAATGTATTTGTCTATTATAACTGTATATGTGGAGTTTCTCAGAGATATATAAGAATAAGCAGGTGACTTTACAATGAATGATTTCCGGGATAAATGACTCAGCAAAATGTCATTGATGATAATCTTTAACGTTTTATTCTACTTGACACTCTGCAAACCATAATCAAACAACTTGTGCATACAATGGTTAACCATGCCACGGGCGGCTTCGGTCTACAGGGGAATTGATAATGACAAAATAAACCTGTGCAAAATTTATATACAGATAGTGGACATTTTGAAATCACCATTTGTGCAACAAAAATAGTCCATTAAACCCCTTACACTAGGGATATTACGCCTGGATGGCTGATTGTGTTATCTGCATGATTTGCTCGAAAATGCACATGTTTTTCATGATCAGCCGTAAGGTTCATTAGCAATTTGGTCGACCGTCCATTCTATTCGGATTCACATGCTTCGTTACCCACGGACTTAATGTAATTTATTATCACGAGAGGACTACAGGATAAACGGATTATCAAGGCGAAGTGTCGTTTTTTACGGAACATTTACCACACACAGGTAGTGGGCGGTCTGCGACAATGTTATCTTGATCAATGCTGCAAAAGCAACACCTTCCCGATAATTACGGTTGATACAACCTGTTTTATTCGGTAGAAAACGAGTCGTGCTTTGCATGTGCGGACTAATATAATCATGGAAGTATGGTATATTTAAGGTCACGTGGGCTACTATTTGTACTGACAGATCCATTCTCGCTAACTATCTCGCTTACAAATACATTTGATCGGTAATTTGCAACAATTTCAGTGCAATGTATCCATGACATATTTTTCATGTCATGGGTCCCAACAAACTGTGTGGTTATCATGATGGTTTTTGGCAATCGTATAGACTCGCTGTCAACCTTGACTCAAGCAATCATCTATTCACCACAGTAGAACTTGAAACTTGTTGTTGGAAAAGATGGCAACAACCAAATCTTAGTCAACTATTTGTGAAAGATATGAAATGCATAATAACACGTGGTGACTGTTGTTTTTCAATCAGCAATACCTTTGTAGTTTAGATCCATAGTATTCATTTAAACCGAGATAGCAGATAATGATACGTCAACAACTGGATGTGCTTATCATTATGATAGATATTTTGCTTCGAAACAGCCCATCACAGAGGCAATGCATCGAGATTTATCACATAATCCTTCTTAGAAGAGTAAATCTATTATTACTTGAAACATAACAATACATGGTTGGTACAAGCTGTCTAAGGCCATAAACAAGAGACGTGCATTACCTGAACAGTCTGATATAGAGGTCAAAAGAATATATATATATATATATATATATATATATATATATATATATATATATATATATATATATATATATATATATATATATATATATATATATATATACACTATGTATAATTTATATACAGATATATATATGCAACTATATAAATATATGCATATATATGCATAGGTATATATAGACAAAATTACATATATATAAAGACGTTTATATATATACAATGAAATTTATGTATGCATATATATATATATATATATTTCAAAAGGATATGTATATAACGACGTTTATATATATATACAATGAAATATATGTATGCATATATATATATATATATATATTACATTGTATACATATAAACGTCTTTATATACATATCCTTTTGTCTATATATATTTATGCATATATATGCATATATTTATATATTTGCATATACATATCTATATATTAATGTATACATAGTTATATATAAATCCATATGCATATAAATATAAATATGCATATGAATTTTGCGGATCTTCAGTTGCAACATAATACATACGTATAAGGTTAGATTGATCCTTATGTCATGGTTTGTTACGACTAATCATAGGTTCAAAGCGACATCCCAAATATGTCGTCATAAGGTGCCAGAGTGTTCAGAAATGCCGTCGGTCAAATACGCCGGGTGTATTCAAATCAAAACACAAGTGCTATGACAATTAACTGCCTGCTTAAGCGCCTTTGAGTAGGATTATTTCCTGGAAACAGGCGCTATACAAATGCATGTTATGTTATGTTATTTTATCAAACATTAATCTTCCGCATAATAAGCGGCAGGGATCGTACGCAGATCGTATAATAACACAGCCCATGATTTCAGCAGCATACTGGAAGAATGATCAACAAAAACGTTGAATTCGCGGGGGGGGGGGGGGTGGAAGTGTGCGGTTATGGGGGCTTATGCTACTTTGTCTAAAGGCGTTTGAGAGGGACAAATATCAATGTCGGCTATATTTGCCAGTGACTGATCTAAAATCACACAACATTTGTTGTTCAATTGATGATTGTGATGTTGGTTCATTAATACTATATCCCACCGCTATGAAACGCTGCTGCACCAAAAACAGATCTATAAAATGTTTGATGAATAAAGTATTCGGCAGGTTTAAGACATGTGTCAATCATGCAAAAAGCCAACAATATGAGATCATGTCTGTAGCAGGTTTTAAGCAGCTGTACTAATTCTGTATCTATTTCATATCGCTAGTTATATCATATTTTTGTACGTCGGGGTTGAATAACTACAATTATGTATCCTAGCCTCTAGTCGCATCGAAAACAATGTCACTAGACTTGGCTCTAGGCTTTCAATGATGCATTGGTGCGCAATAATGATTTTGACGCATTGCTACAGCTCTGTGCGTATTTAGTTGCAAAAGGAGGAGAAGATGATAGTTTTGCGACCTCGATATAATATACACATTTGTATCGTATGTTGATTGAAGACACTAATGCATCAGCTATCGTTGGTTAAAAAAAGTGGTACAGTGTAAAAGCATCTATCATCTGGGGCATGTTGGCTTCAACTATGAAAACCTGAGTCACCATCACAAGCAATACATGGACAACAAAGAATGGACACGAATGTAGACACACCTGAAATTAATCTCGCTTTGTGGTATGATTATACAACATCCCCTTAGCATGTAAGATACCATTATGATAGCTTAGATGTCAACATTTATCTATAATTTTCCCCATTATTAAACAGTCATTATATTAATGGTATACATCATCGCGTGAGTCTAATGGTAGCTCATAGTTTACTACAAGGTTGCAAACATGGCCTATAGCTTAACAATTACCTCAGGTCTCGAACCATGCTAATATAAAAGCTAATTACAAATAGACCACGCATCAAGTAAATGCCTCCATTTGGGTGAGATCAATGTTCGGCTGAACCTAAACCACTCTGGTATCTGAATATGAATAATCTATCTGACGTCAGAAACGATTAAACAAGGGTTACGCCGTTCATACGCGCAATGTGAAATCACACAAGGTAACACTCTTGTCTGCCAGCTGCCAGATACTGTGATAGTTATAATCAGAAGTGACCAAGTAGAGCTTTTCAACGACATATGGTTGGAGATAACAACAGTACGAAGGAAGCCTTGTGGATTAATGCTATAGACGACACCACAAACGGCCAACAGAACCAAAGCAGCAGTGATGTTGAAATAAATTCTGCTACAAATTGTCACCTTGGACATTATATCCATTAAAAACATGACAGATGATATGAATCGCTCGACTGTAGCCGACACAGAAAGTATTGTCGTATATAAAACTGCAGTTTTGGCGCACTTCACGTAAACTTATGGCTTATACAGGGTTTTGAATTTTGCTCGCTGCTCACAGTTGTTGTTTTCTAGGCTGAGCTTCACTCGGGAGAAAGTAAAACATGATGGCAGCCCCTAACCGAGCCTGATTCCGCATTGGCCAGGGGTTCGATTATTTAATGCTACCTCTACAAGGGGGGTCTGGTTTGCCGGCAAATTGACGTGACGATAGGGAACGTTGTCTACACCATTCGCAGCTATCTATTGCTTTGAATCAAATGGGGAGAACGTCACCTTTTTGACGTGAAGCCCATACAGTTTGTGACCATCACTGTGTACATCCCATGACGGAACTACTTCTGTGTGAACAGATATTCCATATGTGGTGCGTGTCATATGTACTTCTTCACCACAACCTTCTTCACTCCCGTTACCTTGTTATTCTCTCCCTCGTCTGACATCAGGATCGAGCGCGTTTTGTTTGACAGACACACTGGCGCACTCATCCTTCATTTTGTCTACGACCTTGTGATTGGTGCTTGTGTTAAATGTGCTAGCAGATGAGTAGTTACTGGTGTGTAAGTGGGCGAGGTCCGCTTGCATATCTTAATACACGTCAGCTGTGTGGATCTCCAATATCAACGAGTCATGTCCGTGTTTCGCAGGCCCCGGACACTACCATATCTAGACTTCATTGTGCTATAATAGAATTCGTTCATCAGCAGCTTAGAGAGGTCAAGTATGCACAATCCTACATACACAGGTCGGATTAGCACTAGGCGGATCTTGTGCATATGCAGGGTGGCCAGGTCGTCTTTGAATACTTTGTGACTAGCATAGGTTGGAACCGGCCATAAGCCTTCGTATTTTTCCACTCGCTGAGCCCACATTCTTAAAGATGACTCGCCTTTGGAGATTCTCCATTGTCTTACCAAACACGGAATTGTACAGGTCCTTCACAAAATTGCTGGTGGCTACTCTACACAGGTTTGTTTTTATGCGAATGCAGGGCTCCATCCAAGGCCTCAAATTGAAAAAGCGCACACAGTGTATCTTCGTTAGCAGCATTCCTATCGATAGATAGAGCTTGAGATTCCTGGAGTGGATCATATACTTCTCTTTGTTGCCAATGTTGGACTCCTGCTTCTCAACCTCCCCGGTGCTCCGCATCTGTGCTTTTAAGCTGGCGTAGTAGTTGCGTAATATCTCAAACACATCCGGTAGGAGAAGCACGCCTATGCGCAGGTACAGGTCATGGAAGTTGCCCATGTTTCTACACCTGAACTCTCGGTTATACTGCAATGGGACATTGAACTTATCTCAGTGGTCTATTAACTCGAAGGCGGTGCTTTGCTAAGTCAGGCTCATATTTAGCGGCCACTGCAAAGGTTTCTGGGTAATTTACAGAGACCGGCTTGTCAAGCTAGGCTAGGAGGAACTGTTGATTGTCAATGTGGTGCAACTGTCCGATCGATAGGGTTATATTATTCTCCATGTTGTTTGGGATGCAGTTCATCTGCCCTGCCACCTTGCTCATGGCCTGCATCAAAAGGTGGCCGTCATAGCTTCGTAGGTTGGGGAAGACCACGGTACCCTGTTATATGGTAGTGGCCCACTTCCTTTCGATCCTTCCATCGTTAGATTCGGCCACTCCACAGAATAGGCAGCGAGGTGGTCTTCATTCCTGTGACCAACTTAATGGGCCTCAGTGGACAATCCCTGCCAACACAACATGCTTGCAGTAGAACATTATGATCCAATTGACACTGTGGTCATGACGTACTCGTCTATTGAATACAGGAATGTCCCCAAGAACATGTGGCTGTCTTCCACCGGACGCTTTATTATCATCTAGCAGATACATTGCACACGGAGATAAATCCGGCGCTCACCCGGTTACACAGCTTAAGTTTCCCAGAAGTGTGCAGCGAATTGTTTTTCGTACACTTACTCTCTCTCTCTCTCTCTCTCTCTCTCTCTCTCTCTCTCTCTCTCTCTCTCTCTCTCTCTCTCTCTCTCTCTCTCTCTCTCTCTCTCTCTCTCTCTCTCTCTCTCTCTCTCTCTCTCTCTCTCTCTCTCTCTCTCTCTCTCTCTCTCTCTCTCTCTCTCTCTCTCTCTCTCTGTGTGTGGTGTGTTGTGTGTGTGTGTGTGTGTGTGTGTGTGTGTGTGTGGGTGTGTGTGTGTGTGAGAGATAGTTTGCGATCGGTTGAGGAAGGCACGTAAGAGGTTTTGCCTGTGGGGTGTTAAGGGGGCTGTGGGTGGTGGGAAGGCGGCTGTTGGGGGGGGTGGGGGGCAATGTAGATCTGGATACTATCGCATAATAAGCTAATATGTGGCTTACAGTAAAACTTTCGTATATCGGACACTCATGGCTCTGTTATGAACAGGTGTTTACTACAAGCCGTGTCTGACGCCACTGGGGTGGTCTGATTGAGAGTGTAACGTACTGCAACATATAGGTAGATAAACTTGGATAGATCAATCAAATAAATCTAGTTTGTATGAACTAATCATTCAATTGTTTCCATGCTTTGTTTCCCTAAACACAGATAAATCACATCAGATCGATCATTGCCGTCGTCGGCTTCCGGCGAGCTGCCGCGCTGACCGAACACTCAATGGTTATTTCATCTATGCCTACAGACAGAGCGCATAGATTTATTAGTATATTTAGCGTCAAAGTAATTAAGTGCCAACCTCGCCTGAAGAAGACGGCGCCCGCCATTCGCTGTTCCATCCGATCAGGGAGGAGACAGATGGGCAAAACTCGTGGTGTGTCAAGAGTGAGCAGTCTCTCACCATCCTCTTACCAGCTCAGTAATGACCACATACAAGACACTTTGTTACAAGTTCAACAATAGCCACACAACGGATATATTGTTGCTAACTCAACAATAACAACATAATGTACACGTTGTTGTTTACTCAACATTAACAATATAACGGACACATTGTTGTTAACTCAACAACAACAACAAAATAATGTACACGTTACAGGCATCACAGACGCATCATAGCTAACTCAGCAACAATCGCATCACAGACGCGTTGTTTATTACTTAACAATAGCCGCATCACGGACGCATCGGTACTAAATAAGCTAATACATTTTCATGGACGATTCTTAAGTCACTCAGCAATTATCTTATATCGGACTAAATTCACCAATAACCGCACATAGAAGCATTGCTACTTATTCAACAACAAATGGCATTACTTTGACATCGTTGTTTTCGCTCAACAATAACGTAATGGCGCATGGATCACCTCTATTTGCACTGCATGAAGCAATATGAGGACTCTCTCACATTCAATTAATGATTGATTACGCGCTATTTGACAATAATTACATTCTCATCACAGGCTATTCCAGGTCGGTTGTAAGTCTCCTGGCTTTAGAATTATGCCAGCGTGTGTGCCAGTCAGCATGTTTTCCTGATTACGTGCCATACTGTTTTTGTCACGTCTCTACAATGACTCGATTGTACTTCATTATTGGTATTGGTCACATTATGGCTAATCTATCGTATAAACTAGAGAGCTACTCTTTAGAGAATAGACATAAACGGTGATTACCTTCAAATGACCTTTCCCTTATACCACTGAAGTACCATGGGCCACTGAGACGTGCTGCGATTCGTTAGTGATAAATTCAGCTTTGGTTTTACTGACGAAAAGAAAGATCGAGAGTGTTAAAGTGCCATCAAACATCACGCTTTGGGATACTGAAACCGGACCTTATCCCAGCCGGGGTGTATATTATTGGTCACATTGATGGTGATATCCTTATGTCATACACATTTCATATTGCTGGAAGGGCCATCTGAAATCCGCAATTCATGAAATCGCTCTGTTGTAATTTGCATAGTCGGTATGGCCACTATACAGTACGTACAAACTGTACCAAGAAAAATTACTCCGAGGGTTTTTTCTCTTTAATTGGAGTTTGTGCCTGTCGTCGTTCGGCACCACTACAATGCTACTACTTCAGCCTTTCTACTGCAAGCCATATTGGATGCATTGAAACTTGTGACTCAATGTTCTGACTGTAATTGAGTAAAATGATTATGCACACGTATTTTACTTTAATTTGACAACGTGTTAAAATGTCAATGAAAACATTGATGTTCTTTCCATGGAGTCCATTGGTGATTTTGGAAAACAATTCTGCCGTGGTTATTCCTCCTTGGAATTAGTATCATTAATGCTTATTAACATAGCCTTGCCCCAATCGAACTGACGTAACAAAATAACAGTATAAACATATAGCTGCATGACTATCAAGAATAAGAAATGTGTATGTTGAGAGATGAACATAAAAGGTGATCCTGCAAATGACCTTTCCCTTACACCACGATATCCCAATGAATCGTGCCTCCTGTTGCATGTGTCCCGCTGAGCTGAGGATGTGGGTTACCGATTTTGGATCATTAACCATAGCACAGCAGTGGTAACCTACGCGCCTTCACTGCTTATTTCCCCAGAAAGAATTCATAGGATAATTGATTCTTAAAGTTTCAATGCGGATATGAATGTTCAAGTGTGATCAATGGGAGTAGGGGGGGGGGGGGTGGTGGGGGATGTTGAGGCGTTAATGAGGGTTCTGAAATAATTCATTCAGAGAAAAGGCGAATTGAGTCAAATTCATTGAAGTGCTACGACAACCAACGATATACGTACACTGCTGGACGGAGACATCATTGGAAGAATCCATGGAATCACCCAAAGAAAGTCAGCCATACAACCCATCATTTACGGTAGCTTTGCAATGTGGACGTCACAATATTTGGTGTGGGATTAGCCCTACAATGACCAATGAGTAGACGTTGATGTTCTTTGTTAAACCGACAATGTAAAAATTTTTGAGATCGATTATGCCAGACAACTACCAAACACCAAATATACCCAGTGATGGAGTTTTAGAATGCATGATGTTCACGGACAATTCGATCCCTTGAAACGGGGGATTTCATCAATGGTAATTATTTATAGTTCGATCAATTTGGGAAGTGGTAAAAATTCCGAAAAATGAGGGTTCTGTTTGTTTTCAGTTCAAGACCACGTGTATCGCGCATGCATTGAATGACTGACCCATCGACGACTAATGCTAATGCAATGCTGATGAGGCGGCGGGATATCGCGGGTAATCACGCCACCCAATATTTTCAAAAATGGCGGTCATCATATCGTGATTTTTCTGAAATGATATATAGATGGCATTTCTTGAAGATTTCTTGAAGCATTTCTACAACACGTCTGAGTAGACGTCTTACTTTTTGTTAAACCGACGCAATGTAAAAATTTTGAGATCGATTCCGACAACTACCAAACACCAAACATACCCAAGTGATAGAGTTTTAGAATGCAATGATGTTCACGGACAATTTTATCCCTTTTCGGCGGGGGATTTCATCCATGGTAATTGTTTATAGTTCGATCAATTTGGGAAGCGGTAAAAATTCTGAAACACAGCAACATGTTTGTTTTCAAGTTCAAGACAACGTGCATCGCGCATGCTCAGAATGACGTGACCCATCGACGACTAATGCTAAGGCAATGCTGATGAGGCGGCGGGATATCGCGGGTAATCACACGACCCAACATTTTCAAAAATGGCGGTCATCATATCGTGATTTTTCGGGAAATGATATAAAGATGGCATTTCTTGAAGATTAGCGTCGAGTGTTTTTTTTGGGTGCGTTAGGACTTTTCTTTTGTACAAGCTCTTGATATATGTATTTTCTAGATGCGTTATGTAGCACATTAGCCAAACGCGTTTTCTTGGAAGTGCGGAAAATGTTGAAGCAGAACGGTATATATTCATATTACCGTTCAACCGGAGCTAGTGTGGGATATGATAAAAGCGGGACTCGATGGGTGGACATGGGATCCAGCGCAATATCTCGTGTATTTCAGTAAGAAGAGTTGCATGATATTCAGTGTGATCTGCATTAGCCACATCTGAACAATAGGGTACATTGAAGCATTGCATGATTAAGTTGTACGGCTTTATTATCTTGAATCGAAATTTAATCTGAGTTATTGACACCACCATCATACAGCAACGATACATTCCAGGCTCTTACAATGTTACCATTTATACATTAAGTGCGCATTCAATCACGACGTGATCCAGCCTTTAGCCATGCTCATCAATGTGTTTGCTAAGGTAGCATCCGGATGATGGTGTCTAGGCCATACATTGTGATAACACTGCTTTACAATTTAGAAGCAGGCGATAAATAATCACCACGCTTGTCCATTGTTTATAACTAGCCGTCAAACATTGATGGGGGTTTAAATTTTACACATAAATCACGAAATATGAACATTATTCACCTGGTGGTCAAATAATATGTTGGTATATTATTAATTGCCTCTATTATGTAGACAACTATACTGGCGATAAGCTGACGCGTTCATGCTTTCAACATGATGCAAATTGGCGTTTTAACTGCATGGATACTACCGAATTGTCACTTCCATTTAATCAATAATATATTAAACGATTGATCCGCAAAGAGAATAATATTTGTGTTGAGCTTGCTTGACTAGAGACATCCTATAATTATACTACATCTCGCGATGGCCTTCATCCGCCAGTGAGTGAATGTATATTGTACTCCAGAGTGTCGTAAAAGCAGTAAACACAGGTTACTCGTCGGGCTTATCATCTATTTATAAGCTACAGACTAGCCGGATATTGCGCCTTTAGAAAGCCTAATCACGATATTTAAATCATCATCTTGCTGATCTGTGCGTGAGTTATGTTACATTATGACGTCACATCCATCTATTAAATAACAGTCAATTAATTCACAATGATCATCACAAAAAGATGACCAACAAAAGGGCTGGATTTTATGCTGAATATCAGTTGCCTGTAAGGATGAATATCGTGAACCTCAATACTCTGTTTATCGACGCTAAAGCAGAAATTTAATGTTCTGAAAACAGCTGTTTACACCTCTAATGAATACATGAAATGCCTGACAAGAGAGTAAATGTTATCTATCAGCAGAATTGCTTCAAGGAACCCGCTTCTGAGCGATGACTTGTAGGTGTTCTGCCTGCTGACCCAACACTAAACAAACCAACAATACGAATTATCTAAACTGTAAAACATCAGTCGTATCCTTATCATTAAGCCCAATTGGTGCTTCCAATAACTGAAGCCTGTTGATGCTTCTCTTGGGCTTAACTGAAGCATAATGCTGCTTCTTGGGGCTGTTACGTGATGCTGAGCCTGTTGATGCTTTTCTTGGGCTTGTTAACTGTTCATGCTTGGATTACCGATGCTTCTTTCAATCACTTTTTGGGCTGTGAGCCTTCTGATGCTTCTCTTGGGCTGTTACTGAAGCCTGAGATGCTTCAACAGATTAACTTCTTTTGATGATGTTTCTTCTCATTGCCCAATTGCTATTGATCACTTTTCTTCGTGCATGGCGAAGCCTGCGATGCTTTTATTGGTGTTAGTGCATCTGGGGCATTTATATCGTACAATGTCGACGTCATTGCTTCTATTTGGCACAAAGGGCTGTTGATGCTTCACTTGAATCTACTGAGGGTTGATGCTTCTCTTAGGCTGTGACGATCAGTGCATGAAGAACGCTTCTCTTAGGGCTGTAACTGAAGATTGCTGATAGCAAGTTCTTACTGAGCCTGCTGATGCTTCTCTTGGGCTGTTACTGAAGCCTGTTGATGCTTCTCTTGGGCGGTCGACTGAAGCCTGTTGATGCTTCTTTTGGGCTGTAACTGAAAACTGCTGATGCTTCTCTTGGGGCTGTTACTGAAACGTGTGGCTTTTCTCAGTCTGTTACTGATTGCTGATGCTTCTCTTAGAACTGAAGCCTGATGCTTGTAACTGAACATTTGCTACTGAATCTGATGCTTTTCTTGGGCGTTACTGATGCTTGCTTTGCTTGCTACTGTTACTGAGCCTGTTGATGCTTCTCTTGGGCTGTTACTTAGCCTGCTGATGCTTCTCTTAGGCTGTTACTGAAGCCTGTAGATGCTTCTCTTGGGCTGTATGCTTCTCTGAATGCTTGCTGGGCTGTTACTTGCTCTTGGGCTGTTACTGAAGCCTGCTGATTGCTTCTCTTGGGCTGTTACTGCTTCTGATGCTTCTTGGGCTGAAGCCTGTTGCTTCTCTTGGGAACTGCCTGTCGATGCTTGGGCTGTAAACTGAACTGAAGCCTGTTTGGCTGTTGCTTCTCTTTGGCTTCTCTTGAGCTGTACTGAAGCCTGTTGATGCTTCTCTTAGGCTGTGACGAAATTGGGCATATGCTTTTTTTGGGCTGTTACTGAAGCCTGTTGATGCTTCTCTTGGGCTGTAACTGAAGATTGCTGATGCTTCTTTTGGGCTGCTACTGAAGCCTGCTGATGCTTCTCTTGGGCTGTTACTGAAGCCTGTTGATGCTTCTCTTGGGCTGTTACTGAAGCCTGTTGATGCTTCTTTTGGGCTGTAACTGAAAACTGCTGATGCTTCTCTTGGGCTGTTACTGAAGCCTGCTGATGCTTCTCTTGGGCTGTTACTGATGCCTGCTGATGCTTCTCTTAGACTGTTACTGAAGCCTGTTGATGCTTCTCTTGGGCTGTAACTGAAGCCTGTCGATGCTTCTCTTTGGCTGTTACTGAAGACTGTTGATGCTTTTCTTGGGCTGTTAATGAAGCCTGCTGATGCTTCTCTTGGGCTGTTACTGAAGCCTGTCGATGCTTCTCTTGGGCTGTTACTGATGCCTGCTGATGCTTCTCTTAGGCTGTTACTGAAGCCTGTAGATGCTTCTCTTGGGCTGTAACTGAAGCCTGTCGATGTTTCTCTTTGGCTGTTACTGAAGCCTGTTGATGCTTTTCTTGGGCTGTTACTGAAGCCTGTTGATGCTTCTCTTGGGCTGTTACTGAAGCCTACTGATGCTTTTCTTGGGCTGTTACTGAAGCCGGCTGATGCTTCTCTTGGGCTGTTACTGAAGCCTGTTGATGCTTCTCCTGGGCTGTTACTGAAGCCTGTTGATGCTTCTCTTGGGCTGTTACTAAATTCTGCATATGCTTTCCTTGTGCTGTTACTGAAGCCAGTTGATGCTTCTCTTAGGCTGTTACTGAACCCGGTTGATGCTTCTGTTGGGCTGTTACTGAATCCTGAAGCTTTACTTGAGGTTTTGCTGAAGCCATATTATCCATTGGAAAATTATTATTAAGATCAACACCCATGAGAATCTTTCATAGTAATGTTTGGATTTTCTTTCTGAAGCTTTGTTTTTCTTTCACGACAAGTTATTCGCAATGGGCTTTAACAGAAACAGGCCCCGGAAGTAAAGATCGTGCATTATTTATTAATCGAAGTCTATGGCATTCTTGTTTGCGTTCTTGGCGTGTTCTCTGGCATTGCGATTTCGATATCCTTCTTTGATTTCGCTATAGATGAACCGATGTGTCAACATGTGCTGCTAGTTTTGTATCCCGTTTTGCTTAAATACTGTACGTGTCATAGGTCCGGCAAAATAAGACACACAGTCGGACATTTATATTCTAGTTGCCTCGTGGTCCATCAGCCAGACAATCTTCTCTACCTCGGATTGCACCACCTGAGATTGTGTATTTGAGCAATTGTGAAGAGCTCTGCCACAATCATAAAATAATTCAAAAAACATGATTTATCAAAAATAGATACCTCTCTCTCATGAATAATCTAACGAAAGAGCCTTCATGTGCACTCCACAGTGCGATTAACCTATGGCGCATGCTCAATTAGTTAAAACTCGAAAGGGTTAGGAGAATTTATTGGCCCTACCTGCCACAGCGTCTCGCATTAACTAAGATATCATTTGAACAAAAATACAACAGTGTAGACCAAAGTTCCATTAAAAGAACATAAGAGTAGTTGAAGACTTGCAAGCTTTATCATCATCAGGATTCAAGAGAAGCAATTTTCTAACCACGAAAAATGCTCTTTTGATATGCTGTTAGGATACATTACAGTGGTGTTGCCAGCAATAAGGTGGTTTAATCTGATGCGAATCAGCCCGTACGATACCCTTATTAGATCATCAGCCTTTGGTATCGCTATCCCCGAAGGAATAACGCGGGGGTAAATGGCTTTTGGATGACTCGCGTCGCTTGTATGGAGAGCGACCATTGCACAATTATATCAGAAATGAATTTCGTTGTAGACAAAAGCATCGCTGGTTAATGATCAGTGTTAAGGTCCAAACTATTTATTTGCACCAAGGGAATTACCAGGGCTCTAGCAGCCCAGGAGTCGCTAACTTGGATAAGTTGTTGTCATTGAATGCCACAATTATCAATACTATGCGATGACCAACGAAGGGCTGGATGTTATGCTGAATATGCCCGTATTGAGACTTATCATTGACCTCATTAGGCCATTTATTGACGTTAAAGCCGAAACTGAATGTTCGGCAACCAGCTGTTGGTGTTCATATCTTATGAATAAATGATGCAAGATAAAGTAGGACATGTTATCTAGAGGCAGAATTTCTTTAAGGAACCCGCTCCTGAGCGATGACTTGGTGAGGCTCTAATTGCTGTCTTAACACTAGCTAACCCAACAACACAAATTATTCAAACTGTAAAACATCAGTCGTATCATTATCATTAAGCCCAATTGGTGGTCCAATAATCTTGTGGTTTTACACTTTGTTCCGCATCATTGGTTTCTACTGGTACTAAAAATGCGGGAATGACCTTTATACTTGATTCATTGGACGACTGGACGGCTGATTAAACAAATTGGGTTAAGGGCGATGTTTCGATTACATGAATGAAGTGAGCTACGTAAGAACAACAACTCCATCAACGGATTTTATGTACTTGCGTTAGTTTTTGGTCACATTTGCTTTTTAGAATTGCTCTTTTGAATCACCCTGAAAGAAAGCTATTTATCACCTCTCTCTGAGGCAAATTGTTTGTACTGCATGGGAAAATGTAGAGCAATTCTGTAAAGGGTAATAATAAATAATACTTGCCTACGAATTCCAGGTCACTTGACCGATCACGGAAGATCAATGACCTTGGCCTTAGTCGTCTGACTTGCCATGGAAACAAGACATGTAGCGATTCATTATCAATGAATCCAGCGGTTCTATTACTGACCGTCTGGGGTATATTAAACATTAAGAAAGTTACCAATTATCATAGTACCATCACACATCTTGACGAGACACATTGTATCAGTAGCCTATCTCGGTAGTGGATTGATAATACTGGTGGAGCTAATGGGACATGCTATTGTCATACACGTTCGGTATGCTGGAAGAGTTCGCAATTCATGAAACTCCCAATCCATATGCGGTTGGAAGGTATAACCAATGTACAGTATGCGCATACTGTATCATGGAATGAAGGTCACAACGTGCTCGCTGTTTTTGAATTGTCATCTTTGCACATTGTCTGTCAGATCAAATGAATAATAATGAATGGGGGTAACTGTATAACAAAGCGACATATGATTTGACCAACATGCGATCAATATACATCCTTTTGTGACTGATCTATAAAATAGAGCGGTACGCCCAGTGTACGTAAGTATGTGAATATTCGACCTTTCCAAGCACCTAATGTACGGCCTCTATTACAACACAATAAAGTCCAGATAGGGTAACGACCTTGGCCTGCTGTACATAGGCACAGACTTGCTGCTTTTGGAGATCCACGCAGCTGACGTGTACGCAGACATGCAAGAGGTTGACGACCTCTTTGATACATGCAACTATGATCCTTCCCAGTGTGCTTATGAAGGAGTATGTGAGCCTGCGCCCCACGATGCACTGAATCCTGATGTCTGACGAGGGCGAGATTAAAAAGCGTGTGAAGAAGGTTGTGGTTAAGAAGCACCTATGCCACTCTGAGTAAATGGAGTCTCTGTTCACAAAGAAGTAGTTCGGCCATGGTATTAACATGCTACGCAGTGATGGTCACAAGATATATGGTCAGCGTGTCAACAAATTGTCACTCTCCCCTTTTGACTCCAAGCTGTGGATAGCCCCGAACAGCGTAAACACCTGGGCCTATGGTCACGTTAGTTTGTTAGCGGAGTCGGGCCCATTAGGGTTCTGTCCCGACCCTCCTTTTTAAAGCTCACCCTTATAAAGAACAAAAAAGAGCAGGGAGCAAATATCGAAACGGTGTACAAGTCATATAATTAGTTGTATAGTGCAGATAAGTGGGGGCGCAAGAACCCCCACATCCTATACTACTTATCTGTATATATTAATATATATATATATATATATATATATATATGTATAAATATAAGTAACTATATTTATATGTAAACAGGAGCTGATTTTTGCCCGAAAATACACCTATTTGTTCGTCTAGTCCTTTGATAGCGTTAACAATAAGAGATCCTCGAAGCACAGATTGCAGATCATGTAGAATGCTCATTATCTATCTGCGAAACACAGCGAATTTCGTTGTCACTTAGTCGCCTTGTTGGCGTTGCAAACGGGGTGAAATGGTTAATTCATGATGCACCAATGATCAATATTGCTCCAGTAGAATATGAATGTTTTATTGACTTGCGCATGTATGTACTAAACATGCCCACATCCATTTGGCGGACCGATACCCTAACAACGCGTACAAATGGTGGCAGGCGTTGTTACCAAATTGTAAATCAATATGTTTCTTTAATGTGATGTTGTTGTTTCTAAGCTTCTATAAAATCTAAAATATGCACAATGCTTTTGTGTTGTGTTTGTTTGAGTAAAAAGGCTAAAATGACTGATACAATCATATTCTGCTATCAATGTTGAAAAACATTCACAGAAATTCTATAAATCGTGCATATTGAAGCCCATGGCGCTATCGGTTGGTGTTATAGATATTATATGAATAATAAAAAAGCCAATAACCAGACTGCAAAACATCACCTAACAGAACTCCATGCGACGTTTGCCTTATTGTTATTCATGAGAGCAAACAATATCACGTACCTTAGACATTTACGTGCAGTATCTCTGGTTTGATCTATTGCGCAACAAACAAAATACCCAATAGAACAACCACCCTTCCATGCCATGATGTTAGCATTTCAATTCAATATGGCGGGTTCTGTTTAAGTGCAACAGGTGTAACTGAGGCTATGGATATCAAAGTAGCCGAACATTATCAGTTATTTCTGTCAGAACGGCAACATACAAATCAATTAAATATCAACACTAAGCAGCATTATACTCCCCTGACGTCTTTACATAAATGAAAAACAAGTCCGCTTCATGGAGAGTTTGTCGTGGTGACATCAAACATGCCTACTTGGTCTGGGCCACTCGCTATCGATTCCATCTACACCAATATAACCTCTAGGGCTGAACACACACCTGCAAAGCGATAGAGAGTGAAGACAGGCGCTGCTTTTACAGAATATCAGTCAACAGTAAGCACTTAGCGAACAGAAACCATACCAAGTGGTAAAATGACGTCATTCTGTGAATCTGAAGTCTGGTGTCGTTTCATGAAGATAACAATATATTTGGTATCCTGAGGCATACATTGGGACATATACCCTTGGATTTCAGCTGCCGACAGCAGCTATGTTGCATTATCTGCTGTGTGAACTCCTCGAAAAGAATATTTATGCTATTGTAAGATATTTAGTCAGTTAGTTGGCTTACATAATGCATGATATACATACGTGAAGCTGTAATGATACTTATCACGAAAGAACGAAACGCTCGAATAAATTAAAGCGACATCCGTTTTCTATATTTGTCGTGCCAAAAGTGGACGCATGGTGCATATATTCAGCTAATAATTATTGAGATACTAACTCTGGCGTTTTACTGCGATGTGAATGCCTGGGTAAAAAGTGATATACTCTGGCACATATACCTACGCTATAATGTGACAGTTACTGGAATATAGCTGATTGCTTAGGATCGGAACCCATCTAGCGATTCTGCTACCGCTCGCTATAAATCACCATATGCATTTAGAAACTAGAAACAAGACACCGGATTGGACCGAATGCCAATCAAAGCCGCCACGCTGAATTATTTGACTTTATGTGCTGAGCAAGCGGTCGATTATGTACACAGCTAATGCATACATGTAGTAGAACTTTCATTGGAGGCGGTGCTGTCAACCGGCGCAATCGATCAAGGCGTGTGTGGTGTGTGGGGGGGGGGGGGGGGGGGGGGGGGGGTGCAGGAACGTCATTGTCCATTTAGCCTGTAGCCCAGTGACTAGTGATCGCATTACCTGCCGAACTGGCGGCATTCACAGTCAACATGTCAAACGGATCAGCGCTGTGGTTGCGTCAAACAATATTGCTTTCACAATGGTTGATACAGGGAGTTACATGCTCAGGTAAGTGCAGAAATAGCCATAAACCATATGGTAGTTGGAAAAAAATATTTAAAGCACATAGTAACTACTGAACATTATTTCATAGGGTTTAACCTATTGTTTACTAAATAAGACCATGATATATGCTGCTGCTGGATTAAGACTGGCTGATGGCATTGAGAAGTACTCCCGCAACTGGGAATAGCCTTATGGACGCCTGGTCGTCGAACTCGCCGGTAAACCAGCATGACTGTCAGCTGTGGAGTACAGATCTCTCCGTTAAAGGACTGATGAAATCGTCGCTCGTAGATGACAAATGGAGCTCAGTAGAAAAGGTAGGTGATTTCGGTGGCAGGTACCATACTCGCTCGATTGATTGTCCATGATTGAATGTCCATGATTGATTGTCCATGATTGATCGTCCAAGAATATTGCATCTCTCAAGTAAAGTATTCTGTTATGCAACCTCGAACAATCTAATATGCTAACAATTGTATTACAGGTGCGGATAGAAATGCATTCTTCACAAGCACAAGGAATATCTATGTGGATGGAATTCAATGCCAGTGGCACAGACAAATTTGATTGGTTCACACCGACTCGTTTGACATCATCAAGTTATGGATTAGGTCCAAATTCAGCCAACTTTTTCACTTTGGATGGGTGAGTGGGTTGTATTTTTTTGTATATAAGTCGCACTTTGCCTGTACATTTCCGGTCAATATATTTTGATTGACAGCCCAGTTGCTCGACACTTCTATGTTGCTGCGTCCCACAACGGATGCGATGACGACCAAGTGTGGATGGAAATATTGGATGCTACAGCGCCATTGGCACCATCTCTCCTCCCATGCTTTCGCGACCAGATACAATCGAACCCCGTATTTCGATATTCTGCTTTGCCTTCCATGCCCCAGAATGCAAATGGTATGCACCAGGGACAGAACAATCTTCGAATAATATTCTATGTTAATGATATAACAACGCAGAGTCGAAATAGGCCTTTTATCTACTAAAACAGTTAAACTCCAGATTACATTGTGCATACAACATAGTCTTTGGATTCGATGGTAAGATGAAAATCTTTTCATTGGTACATTGTCTGTTACAGACCTACAAGACGCAGACTTGTTTGTTGTCTATGTGACGGCACCAGGTGAGTGTAGTCCTACGTAGTGTTCATCATCAGTTGATCTATTACCTGTAGATTCTGCTGTTTTATCATTTTCATTATGGACTGGTAGGATGCGGCCTCCATACATCGCGACTTGCCGCTTGCTCTTCCACAACTCAGTCTATCGAGAGCTGCAGTAAGTCAGGCAAGCGCTTAGTAGGACCGCCAATGCACACTGTTGACGATACATCGAGAATACAATGCACTATAACATGCATGGACACGTTGTATTGTGAATCGACCAACTACAATGGGATGACCCGGAGATGTGAGCTGATGTCGGCGTGTGTTACATCATCAACCCCTTTGATGGACTCGCCTGGGTACCAATTTTGGAGTCCTGGTAATTGCTAAATTCTGAGAACTGGTTATCTGCAAATAGTTGTTGTCACTTATCCATTAATCTACACCAGTTACGTTAGCAAGCATGCGAACATTACATTGTGCATGCGATGAGTTCAGAAGCACGAAATTAAGGACCATCATAGGCTGCGAAATGCAGATACGGCATTTAACACTGTTGTTAAATAAGACCTCTGGAAATCTAGTTTAATAACGTGTACGCCGATCACGATTTCAATTGAAATACTGTGCGTTATTAAATGCAACATAACTACCAAGAGCTCGTATTAGCGTGGTTGGTTATGTACCATTTGCTATTTCACATCATCGTTTGGCCAGAAAGAAATTATTCATCACCTCTGTCGAAATGGCTTCTAATGATCAGGATTATTGGTGTTTTACAAGGTGATACTTGTGGTTAATTTGTACTTGCTTATGCTGTAAATGCAGGCTTTAAACATGCAAGTACCGTTCTAAAGTGGCAGCTGAGCATTTCCCATAAAATTGAAAAACGAACTCTTTTTTTATCAGATTCTGAATTATGACGTTGAATATCAAGGAATTCTCCACTTATTTACTTAATTATTCTCGCACTACATGGCGCGATTTCGTCCTCGAAAGGATGCGCCATTTAAGCAGTGCTTTGAAATTAAATGAAATAAGAATTAATCAAGTAAATACACAATTGCTTCTATTATGCACTCCACTGTATCTTATACAAACATGATTCGATTGGGACGATAGGGACTGAAGGGCCGGGACACGAGATGGTAAGATTGAATATGTAGGTGGACGTAACTCATCCGCAATTTAGAAATCGACAACGCCATACTGTAACTCATTTAGCAGCACTGTAGGCTTTGCTGTTCTCCTTCATTCGCGCACTTCCAGTAGACTCTCGCATTAGTGTTCGATATGAGGACAGTTGTGTATATCATTGGGCACTGATCCATGCCACCTTTGGAATGTCGTTAGTCTGTCCAAATGCTAACTGATAATATATTTTCTAATAAATGTAATGCTTTGTTCTGTTATTAAGTTTTTCGAGCTATCGATAATATTATACATTACCATGATTAGATTTGCCATGTATAATTCCTCTAGGGTGAGAAGGAGAGCACAAAGGGAAGCCTTGTTTTCCCTGTAAGGTCAGTAAGTGAGAAAATATAAACACTCAAATCGTTATAAATGGCTTTACAATCTTTAACCTCGATGTAATAAAATGATGGTTGTACAATTAACCATTTCTTGTCTCCCTGTTTCTGACTTCCGTGCTGATTATGTGCATAATAAAGTCCGGTTAACGCTAACGCTCGGTCTCGCTAGTGAAGCTCACGTGCTCAGGAACTCGCCGGGATCGATACAGGGTTGTTACCAAAGAAGCTTGCTGCTGTTTGTTGTGGGGTGGTATTGATGCCTACTGATGCATGATGGGCCCTGTAATTTGCATTTTAAAATAACTTACGAATAGCACCAAACATATTTGCTGGTCATCAATGTGATTATTAAGATCAATATGGCACCAAATGCTATGTACATAAGCGTCAATATGACCTGCACTTGCTGAACGATGACGGATTGAAACAAAGATTCATTAAAAGTTCAAAGGGATGCCAGCCTGGCAATTCGCCATGTGGAATTAAGTCACCAGTCGGTATGAGCATATGTCATATTGCAACCACCTGCAGCAGCGGGCTGTCTATTTGTTATGAACCTCTGCTGACTTGTCTAGGGTGGCGGTTATTAACTACAAAAGAGCTGGCCTCCAGACGTTACATGATGTTGCAGGTGTAAGCATGAATATAACATCACAAGAGCACCATGCTCTTTTCCACATTGTCTTATGTCCAATTAGGTCATCAACATATGAGTTTACTACTCGGGTTAGTAGAAAAGAAAGAGTCACTAATGCTACCTAATGCTACCCTGGTATTGTCACCTGGTAATATCACTCCCGTCGAGCAATATTGACGGCAACCGACAAATGT
This sequence comes from Urechis unicinctus, assembly GCA_034190875.2. Taxonomy (NCBI): domain Eukaryota; kingdom Metazoa; phylum Annelida; class Polychaeta; order Xenopneusta; family Urechidae; genus Urechis; species Urechis unicinctus. The sequence continues at coordinate 46,348,884 of CM067357.1, forward strand.
CAATAACACGAGTATAATAATGATATAGTCTCGTTTGTCTCAAAGGTATGGTAAATACATTGAAGTGCGTGACTGTATTTAATGCATTGCCAATCTTTGACTGCATTTGATGCCTAGGTAATGCTTGACTGCTCTTAATGCACAGCTAATGCTTGAAGTATCTGGCTTAGTCGAATAGGAAGACTAACATATCAGCATCATCACCAATTCTTCATGAACATGTATGGAAGTTGCGTAAACCTATGACTGTAGGCATATTACAGACCGTGCTTGATGTCATATGAGCGGAAATGTGCCTGCATTCTTAACTGGTGATGGAACAGCCATTGTCTGAACTCAAGATAGATGGTATCTGCTCTATGACTGGAATGTGTTTACGTTTTAACTATGTATCCTTTGACTGCGGCAACAATTGTTCACTAATTATTCGAGCTTTAATGATGCAAGTTCACTCGTAAGGTAAAGATGCTATGGCATGTTCGAGAGTTATAAAACTCGTTAAATTGTTGTCCACGTTGACGATGATAGCCATTTGCCGGCCCTGTGTATGTTTACATGTACTGTAAACATATGCACTGTACTGTACTGCATCAATAATATATTCAGCCTTTGATCAACTGTTTCAAACATTTTTTTTACTCGAAATATTGAAACAGCGAGCGGTATTGGTAATTGTACGGCATTCTACCTTTAACGATTGCTCGGATCTATACCACACTCCTGATAAAGTCAAACTTCGTATTATCTAACAGAAGCTGCTGGAAACACACAGAAAGTTGTTTTCTCCACCTGTCACACCATCTCGCATGTCTTGAGATATACAGCGCATTATAAACAAGAGTTTAGTCAGTCACAGCTTTACATCGTAGATAGCAATAAAGATACATGTTTTCAAGCAAACACACATGGGAATGCTTCCATATCTAAGCCTTCTATCGCCACCTGGATAAAGCTACTGATTCTGGATAAGCGGTTGTCTGATTATACATTGTTTTTGAAACCAATGCCAATGATATAATGCCAGTTTCTTAATAGTGTAGCAAAATAGATTTTTGTTGAGGCTGTTATATCTCGCTGCAAGCAATTGAACAGATCTCGTATTGTATCGTTCGTAGCATTGTGACAAAATTGTCTACATGCTGCCGAGTTGGTTGTGAAATGTATGCATCATATGTAATGCAATGATATCTTCAACACATTTAACCCTTTCTATTTCAGTGAGAAAGCTGTATCGAAAATGCCAGGGTACATTTTTTAGCAAGTAATACCAGTCTGTTGCAATTGTTTCCACCTGGTAAGGGGATCCACTGTGACATCAAAATTATTGATGACGGAAAATGAATTAGGTAAGGCCTTCCTTAAACTGCTTAAAGGCTGACGATAATATGCAACGAGTCCGGGTGAATTCCTGACATTAAATTCCATCCACATTTATATTCCTTCTGCTTGTGACAAAACATTTCTATCCGCAACTGCCAAGCAAGTGTTGGTTCGTAACATTTGTTGCATGTGCTTGAGAGATTTGGTGTTCCTGAACATTCGAAACTGTCAGAAGCATGGCTGAATCCAACCACAAAATAATACTTACGATGTTTTGCGAAATAAGGCAGCCATTGAGACTATTATTTGATGTCATTAAGGGACATAATTTGTAATATATTGGCATATGCATTTATAATAGATGCGGAATTAGGGAAGTTATTAGCCACCAATCTGTGTCAGAAGTAGGTCGACCCAAAATGCATGAATGCAAGAGGGATTACATCGTGAATAGATTCTACTCGTGTAATATGACGCATGATGAAGCTTTTTACATACCCATTAGAGCGCCTGACAGCTGGAGATGATTTGTACTTTGAATCAGTAAGCGCATCGGAGGCTTTATTAAGTTTAATGTGTTAAGCCTGCATAAAAAAACAGCATTATTTTCAGATAAATTACGATGCACTCCCGTACCCATCTAAGGCTTTGTTGCGAATATGGAACTGAATACCAAGGTTCCAGTATTTTGACACAGTAGTAACGATGTCACAACCATATCCCTTGGTTAAAGTTCGGAAAAACTGCTCAGTGCAATTGCCCTAGGTAATATGAAACTCACTGTGCAATAACAAGTGGGCTTGATGTCAGGACTTTGCCAATGATGCTCTTATAATTCATATCACGCGACATCTAGATTGCTTCCAATGTAATCGACTCGATTCATCAAAAATTCAATTTCCTTAGTGTGTAATTTGGTATCTAGCTCTGATGTTCTGGTGGTAATGTCGGGGCGATAAGTGCTGGAGACCCAACGGTTACGAACACTATGATAACAACATGATTACTGAATTGCACTGAGAACATCCCTCTTGTCCGAGAAGTCAGGCGGGTACCCAACCTTGATGGACAAAAGTCGATCAAACAAAACCTTCCTGACAAACGTTTCTACGAACCAACCATGAATGTCTCTTTCACCCAAAGCGATATTTATTTGGCTGGTGCAAATCGCAACTTTTGTTGCACCTGAGGAGCACTTGTTATTCGATTTTTGCAGAATGAGTCTCTCGCAATTAACTAATTACAAGCTAAGCACAATCGCTATTTGTCTCCATTACCTCCTCTGACAATCTCTCTCTCTGCCCCATTAGCCATCTACTAGTGGTGTTTCCATTGGCATTTAAACCGATGGATCAGTACTGTGCTGTGGATTACATTCGAAATGGCTCGGCCCAATATGACCCTGACGCCAAGCTATACACGCAAAGCAGTGAAGCAAAACAATCGAAATACATGAGTAAATAAAAATCAGAATCGGCAAGAATAAGAACCTCGGTCGCATGACATGAATAAAAACACTCCTGGCTGGCTTACACACTCGCAACAATTCGATTGATCTTCTCACCTTGCCTCCATGATTGTCGATCATTTATCGCGATGTCACGTATAATGGCGTTGCCGTTCTCTAGCAGGGTTGGTGTCACTTATAATGGTGCTCCTGTTCTCTAGCAGAGGTTGTGTCACGTAACATGATGTTGTAGTTCTCCAAAAGAGATCCCAGCACCGGCACAGGGTTTGATGCGATACTTTAAATCCCCACAGCGGCATGTGCAGAGCAAATTATCGATGAAAACTGCATTGGTAAATAGTTATGTCAGATCAGTACATGACAGATTTGTTTGTCTTCGATAATACCACATTAAGAGAATAGAATGGTAAATCGTGCTTATTATGCTAAGCCAATCAGCTGTAAGGTAAAGTATCGCTTAAACATCAAGCAACGTAAGCGAGCCTTAAGACGATCATTGTGTAACAGGTGACTACAGAGTGGGAATCGCTAGAGCAGCAGCGTCCATAGTACTGTGTCGTATGTGCAATACAAACGCATTGGTATATTAGTTCTCTACAAATTAACTGCTATGGTGCTGTTCAAAACTTAGTGTGATCTATAAATATTTGAGTGCAGCAACGGTTTTGATGCATATTTGTTGGTATATATATATATGTATATATATTAATATATATATAAATAACTATATACATTATATATTTATATATATATTATATATATATATATATATATGATATATATATATATATATATATATATATAATATATATATATATATATATATATATATATATATATATATATTATATAAGCTCTATATATATATATATATATATATATATGTATATATATATATGTTCTTGATATCGATAGAGAGATGATAAGGATCAGTGCGTTGCAACAACATTCGGATTTGCCCATGTCATTTGGCAAAGCCATTGGTTAAGTAGAGAACACTGTTTGCATGATATCTCGTCTGTAAATGCGGAAGTTTGTGCTCCTTCCAATCAATATTACGAATATTCTGAGCTGGGTGTAGCTTTGCAAAGTTAAATAATTGATACGTTTACCGCAAACTGTGCTTAGCAATACTTGCCAACGACGCAGGGCAAAAGGTTCTAATGTAATATACCTGACGTCTGACAACGTATCGACTGCCGCATGTTACATAGTCATACGTTAACGCCTCTGGTACCATTCGTTGCGATTTGAAACATTCATGCGTGGGGCTCTATTTTTCATTGAGCTAAATATGCACGTGATCGAGCAATTGTGAACAGAATAGCATGCGAATAAAGGTGGGAAGGTATTGTTGATAAGCATTAGTTTCGTCCATTAACTGACGACAAACATGTGAATGTAAAGCTATGCGAAAAAAGCCCCAACACAATTCCCTATATTTCGATCAACTCGTGGATGCATTTTCAGAAATCGTTTGCCAACCTTATATCGTCAATCGTATGATAATAATTACCGGTGTTGTCCCATTTATCATTAGACAATGTGCTCCATGATGGAACAAAGCAAACTCACAATCCAATCCATTGACGTTCTCTTAAGCAATTTATCGTACGCATAATCGACCATGGAATAGTTATACTCTTAGGCGTGATAATCTGGCGATAAGGGCTCCCATTCAGTTGCCGCGAACCCCGTGCCACTGTACAGCAGCGATTAATGTTCTCCATTGATTGTTTCATATAGATGTCCACCATGGCATATAAGGGAAGTATATCTCAAAAGCGGTTTGAACAGAACGCAAACGCTGTAGCAATGCACTGTTATGATCGCGGTACAGAACTTACTAACTTCACTAAGGATGCGCAAATATGTCGATTGCAAGATGCATGGCAGAGATAATGATAAATCGCAGATTGTAACAGTAGTGGAGTGTTATGTAGGGAAAAACTCAAAACAGGGACTACAATATAATAGAAGATTTGCATTACCTTGAATAAAAACATTCCCAGTTATCAGATATTACAATTTGTTTTCATAACATATATTTAATAGCCAGCAGGGTTCACAATCATTTGCAATAAAATACATATCAAATATGCGTGATAAACATTAGGTATAAGGAGCTCATTCAATCCTTAGAAGGTAGTGCAATATTTGAATAGTGGTAAAAAAAATTGGGCTGGTTGCTGGCCTCCCGCAGGTAATAATTCACTTACATCACCTCAAAACTTGATTCATATTGTGTCTGCAATTACCCCGGGCAATGTGTATACTCTTGATGACGGATGCTCACGATTGACAGGGGTATCAGAGTAGCGTTTCAATGTCAGCCTGCGTTTGGTCAGTGCCCTTTACAACCTTTTACTCATTCAATCATGTGCTGCATAAAATATGGGAAAAGCAGGGCATGACTGCAGGTAAAAGCACTTGAGCCCTGGCAAGGGAGAAACAACGACTGTAAGGTTTAGAGCATTATGGAATTCTGCAGTGAAGTATTGCTTTCTGCATATCGATAAAAATGCAATTGAAAACAATAAACACTCATATACACATCAAACTGGTTAACAGTGAATAGGCTATTGCTATTGCTATTATTGCTATTGTTGCTGGTTGGGTGCACACTGATATCAAACCATGATAAATAAATTGATTGAAAACTCCCTTATTAACGCAATGTTAAGATTACGATGATAAGATTGACGTTTGCATGGCAACTCAGTTTGTCCATTTGCTGTCAGATATAATCGGACAGCGTTAACATCACGCTATGAGCGACCTTATGATGCTTCTCATCTTAATACAAACATTGTGGGATGAAAGATAGCTTTCTACTGAAACTGAGTTGATACCTGTGATGCTGAAATATTGAACTATTTTCAGCCATAACTCATGATGTCTAAAGTGATATTCATTTACATTTAAGTGTGTGTTTGCCAACAATAGTTATTGATCCGATGTATTCACATGGTGCCTCTGTTTGATTCAGTTTGTTTTTAAGTGAACTCCAGTGCTATGCCCTTTCAACAACAAACTTCATCATGATTTTTACAATTTAAGATAGAAACAAAACCATAACAAAAGTCATCGGTATACAGAAATGACCGCGGTCATATCTTTCGAGTTAACCTTACGATGAAAGCTTATGAAAAAGACAATGACTTGAGTGATGCACATGGACTAGACGGAATGTAACTTCAAACGCGCTATATTAATCACTTATTACAGGTCAGAATGTGATATGAACAAAAACACATTCTATAAGCGTTTTCTACAAAACAAGAAATACAAGACAGCTTATTCTTTTTGCAATATGTATTTGATTATTGTCTGCTCTGGTTAATGGGATTGGTAAATTATACATTTTGCAATGACCACTAAGAGGTAAACCCATTGGCTAAGCTTAGTTTTATAGCATCCACTGTATCAATTTCGCCTTCCCCTTATACAGATACGCTTAGGCATTCTTCTAAAATAAAAAACTATGGGAGCAGCAAGGCCTGTTACGACTTGCACCGTAATGCCTCAAATAAAAATTTAGTCTTCTGCGAAGTACTATTTTATGGTGAGTGGAGCTTTTAGAAGGCGTATTTCCTTTTGCTAATCACACAGGCCCTTTCGCCTAGTCTGCATAAGGAAGAGATAATAAAAAGAAATTTTCTCAGCAGGAGTGAGTTTTTTAAGATCTGGACATGAATTAAACTCAGTGACGAGAGAGCATCAGTATCAGTAATTGAGATGGATGACCGAGTACCACAACACACGCAGAAAGACAGATAGGCGTATTGGCTGGCAGATGTATGAGCTATCAGGCCGGGAGACTAACGCTTGTAGCTAATGACCTTTAATAACATGGTTGGCAAAATGCAGTCGATGTGACTGCCGTGAATGCACGCAGTTAAACAATGTGCTAGAGCACTCAGCACTGCATTCAATCTAATGACCGCTAGCAAAGATTATCGGATGTGTTCTCTACATGTGTTATGGTGATAGTAGCACAGCTGATTAGGTGAGAAGAGACATAATCATAATTACTAGGCTTGAAAATATAAACTAGTGAATAATTCATATTTCAATATACCACGTGATTACATCACTTAGTTTGACATCCATTAGAAATGCGCCTCATATATTAAGGCCACTGCTGACCTTTATTTCAACGCCAATAATACTCACGTCAACAGGATTGACGACATGATGTTAAGGCTATAAAACATAACATTGTGTAATTTGACCCAAGACTCATTTAAAAACAGCTGTATCGGTTTCCATTGTCGATCCAATATATTTCTGTAATAACCTATCACGATGCTTGTCAGTGCTCGTGATAGTTTTATGCAATATGTGAATCTAAGAAATATGCTTGTTACCGAATCCTCGTTATTTAGTTCAGCAATCCATCTGAGCCAACAATTGTGCCAACTCTACAGGATCAAACAAAACACCTTTCAAATTTCTTCCGGTCTATGCCACTACGGTGAAACCACGAATTGAATAGATGGTACGCAGCTGTGAGACTAATGAGAAGGTCAAACACAATTTATTAGACTTATTGGGTAACAACACCGAGATTAGAATAAAGGTAACCACGCAACATTGCACAAACATATTTTGCTACAGTTATTCGCAATGCTGCGATTCGGAAATATAGACTGACTGTCTGCTAAACTCCCAGTCAATCTATGCTCATACGCTAATGACTAATGTATAGAATGACACTAGCTATCTCTGGACATGCATTTTCGTCATCTTTTGTTGTAAAATATGTATGCCGTCATGTTCAAAGCAAGCAATACATCAACAACATAACAAGGCATGAACAGCCGAATACCTTGAACTCTGGTTTAGTGCACAGGGCCTCGACAGCAAAACTCTTACTAAGATAACTAGATCTAACAATCTATCAATCTCAACGTAAACCAACCAATAGAATTGATTATTGCAATGTCATGAAAGGTCAAATACAACGATTTTCATCATTTCTTTATTATGTGTTTCAAAATGGAGATTAATAACTCATTAACCAATGGGGACCCATAATCCATTGCACCGGCATGCATAAGTGCTAAAAATCCACCGATAAGGTTCCCTTTGGAAGAAAATACGAAGCGATCTTCTCGATGCCATTTTGCATCAGCTGGCCGCTAACTGCTGCGTGGCCTCCAATAGAATTTTACAGCGAGCGAAGCAAAAAGCAATTGTTTGGATTTTAAGATTACACCGTATTTACATGAAGCCATGTCGTCTTCTGATGAAGATTACGAGGCCCCGTAGCATATCATTGGGGCAAATTATGTCCATGACTATTTATTTGAGCCAATGTGGGCGGGAGTTGAATCATTCAAGTCACACTTCGAAATGACACCAGGAGCTGTAGCTCAAGAGTCCGCTTTGAATGAAGAATCCACAAAAGATTTCGACGAATGGTGAGTTTCAGAAAAAACATTCCCAATCTTTATTGAACTATGTTAATTTGTATAAAATAATCATTAGTATCAGTTACCCAATAAAATATTCAGTGTGAGTGAGGGAATGGTTGACAAATGACAATTGTTTTTTTAACTATACAACTTATTTCAAAACCATAGACAACTAATTGACATATTGCTTCAGATTATTCAGGTATCTAGCCTACCGCCAGTTTACATTCTATATATGGCACAGACTGGGCAAAAGAAACACGAAAGTGCTGGCAGCCTGTGTGATAACAGCTGTTAGAGAATCCTTCCCTCACCCGGGCGCCAATTAGGCAGGTTTTCTAAAATGGAACTAAAGACGATTTCTTGGTCAGGTTGAATTGACACCTGTGAGCATCTACGAGAAGATTCTTTTCAGTTTTCTCGTACTGGAAGGCAACAGGTGTTGGGATAGTCCTGTCCTCGGCAAGGACCTCAGCAATTCTGTAGCTTGGGTATTTTTGCCTGAGATCAAGCACCTCAGCAATGAACTGATGTACATAGTCTGAAGCAAATCAACGTTATACATATTTTATGATAGTCATATAATAAGTTAGTTATATTATATGCCCATATTGAATTGGGTAACAATGTTTCTACATATGAAAGTTATTTAGGTTTCGGTAATAAATGTCAAAATAACGTGTTTCGTTTTAGATTAATGCATATACACACCAAAAGAAATTGGTACTTTGACAGGCTCGACAACTGGGTCTCCCTGTGTGGCTTTGGGGTAGGACACTCTCTATTGGGACTGACCTCCTTGAGTGATTGCTTGAGCTCTGTTCGAGTTTTCAATGAAGTGAATAACTGCTAAGAGCAATCTGGACATATATATATAGCAGGTTGATAACATATTACTAAGTAAGAATTAAAACCTAGATTCTATTTATGGTTCACACATATATCAATGCTGATTACATTTTTCTCAGTGGTACAGTAGTACCACAGGGCCATGGATTTCAACATTTTGACTCATTTAATTACACTACCACTGAAGTAAATATTTCTATAAAAACTTATATGATTCAAAACTAATACCGACCCTTCAGTATCCACTGTCTGTCCTCTAGAAGTGCATGCTCACATTCCGGGTGCAGCTCCCCACGCCCCACGTGCTCGTTGACGACATGCCTAGTGACAGAGAGCCACTTAGCTCTGACCAGATCCGCATCTCCATCGCTTGAGGCAGCACACCAGTAAACATGATTTGAAATGCTTCTGGCTCACTCACTCAGGATGTTGCAGTCTTTTCTTTTCCCTTTAGCCAGTATTTTCTTCTTGATTCTTCATTTACAAATAAGTGTGTTTTTGTCTTTAATGCTAACATATGCTAACATGTTAAATATTCTTTAAATTTTTGCACGGAGCTTTGTGTTAGCTTAGTCACACAAAGAAACTAACCTTTGGCAACATGCCACACATCCACCAGTGTTGGAAGGTTGCCTCTCCCTCAGAAACCCCCAAACCAGTAGTTGGCAACAAGCCATTCTCAGACAGGGATTTCAAGGCAAGCTTCAGGCCAGCTAACCATAGCATTTGAATTTTTAACTTGGCTGCTCTGAAAGAAATTGGCAATTGATGTTAAATATACATTAAGGAATCCATCATATACCGGTCATAAATCGTATTTTTTATACCTGAACCATGTCAGAACCTTCGAAGTCTTTGTCCATCAGTAGTGATGGAACTACATTCAACGGTGGCGTGCAGTTGTTAGTTAAGCCATTCTCAGACAGGGATTTCAATGAGCAAGAACATGTTCAGTGCTACAGCTAACAAAAATCCATAGGCCATTAACAAATTTGCAATCCTGTTTATCCCACATCTTACTGTGTCCTGCTCTGCAAAACGCCCTCCTATCTGCTTGATGATGACTCTGCAGGGGCACAAGCACAGGCAATTGAGAGCAGCAGGGTTCTCAAACAGCTCTCATACACAATACATTTTCTTTGATTCTGACTAGGGCCATCCTCCAGATCAACACCGCTGTGAACAATAAGAATGAATTCCCAACATAAACATTCTGTGAGCTTAATTTGTTTCCATCAAATAAATCCCTTTGATTACACTACAAACAAAACAATATTTTCCTTACACTTCTTCAAACTCCATGTCATCATCAGTGTCTATCTCGGCATAATCAGTGAAGTCATAGTCAGGGTCAGTTTCCATCTCATAATCGCTGTTCACCAGTTCAACAGATTCCTCCTGAGGTTCATATTGGGTGCCCCTGGTGACACTTTTGGTCAGGAAGTTGCTCTTTGTCCCTATGCAGTGCTGAGATAGGCTAACTTGGGTACCTTGAATGTTTCTTTATTCCAGAAGAGATAGAACTCTGTGTCTGCAGGGACTTGTCAGCCATCTATAGTATCAATACAATAAGTATGCTACAATTTCATTCATTATAGCCTTAAAGGATGTAAATGTTTACAAATTGACTGTGAAAAGACACATGGATTTATACAACAGAATTTATCCCTGCCAATGCATTTCATCAAATATAATGATGCAGTTGCCTTGTGACACTTACCAAAACATTTGCCTGCACTCCAAATGACAATTGATATACTGACAGCTTGGTGATAAATTCATCAACATCTAAGTAAGTATACGTCAACAGATCAGGACTAACCTAAAGGTTCAGCCAACAGATTTCACCTGTTGTCGCTGCCTTTTCTCCGGGGCGCTCCGTCGCTTGGTTTGAATGTCATCGGCTCCAACGTGGCTAAAGAGAGTCGGTATAGCTTCTTATCGGAGCCTAGGTTTCTTACAAAATCCTAGACTTTTGAGCAGCTCTGGGTCAGTCTCATAAGCACCATTATCGAAATGATCAGAACATAGAATTTTCGTAAGGGTAGGTCTCCAGTGTTTACGCTTGACGTTCGACACCCATATGCGGCGCATTTTGCTGTCTTTTGGAAACAGAATAGAACTGACGCCCGACTTCTCATTGTTCCGACAACCGAACGCACAACAATAAGGCATAATGCACACCAAGAAAATCACCAGACCGTGAAGAAAGAGGAGCAAGTAACACGCTGACAACCAACCGTGTAGGCTGAAGATGCTCGCAAACAACCTGAGTGACGTCACTGTCCGGAAATTCAAGAATTTTACCGAGCGATATCTTGACAGATTCGACGTGGAAAATGTACATTTCAAAGTCATTTTTCTAAAAGAAAAAAAGCGCGCAGTCACCTTATTTTGGTTACGATACCCTTTTAAAACATAGAACTTTGGAAAAGTGGAATAAAAAAAATCATTGTATTTGACCTTTAAAGTTTGTGTCTGGTATCAAATTATGGCTGTAGGAATTACGCTTAATGCGCTTCTCGTGAATGATCGCCTTGAAAGCCCATATACTGCTATACACGCTTAATTACATTCAGGTTGTCGTATATAGTTGTTCAATCTATGCCCTAAAGATCATAAAACATAAGTACAAATGATTTTAGTAATTATATGACAGGTTGAAGGCGAAGCGCAGCGAATGTACGTGAAGGTTTTGTGCTCATGACGAATTGATACGTTGTTATGGAGCGGTTTTAAAGCCCGATATAATTCGACCCATACGGTCTTTATCTTCGTAAGTGTATGTTGTTAATCTGCAACGTTTTCTATTAAATCTACTTTGCTGCTTGATTCCATCTAAACATCCAAAGAATCTCTTACACTCCATTGCTACCTCTACCTCATCCCGGGCTCGTTTGACAATCAATTCCGTAGTCACAACACCCACTATAGGTTTTCCTAAATTGGTTTGAACTCAGTCCAACACCCTCTCAGGACAATTTTAGATCGACGGCACACACAATACAGAGCGTATCATGTTGCAATGTAAATCGCGAGTAGAGGAACGCGTCATGGCGCATAAGAGCTAACGAAGCATTATGACGTGAATCTATGACGGGTAAAAATATAATGTGTTGAACAGATAAGTAGAACGGATTTAACAATACATATAGCGTTGAAGCCTATGCAACCCTGAATAGACCATTCTACCTGGGTTATATAAGTCAGCGCATGGAATGCAAGAGTCATGCTTATCGCATTGATCAGGCTGTATCGTCCATCATAATCGGCAAGGTTTTACATTCGCTGTATTGATCATGCTATCATGAATCGCATACCGTCCGCTCACAGTATCTGTGTGTGGCGAAGATGCCGTAAGAAAGGTTACTTCGCCAAATATACCGCTTTGATAATCAGTTTGTAATTCGCGTGTTATACTAAATGACATTAGGTCCGTGGGTAACGAAGCATGTTAATCCGATTGGCATTGGAGGTTAACCAAATTGCAATTGGAACCTGCCGGCCGATCATTAAAAACGTCGGCATTTCAGGCAGATGATGCAAATAACACAATTAGCCATCCAGTCTCTGTATGACGTCGGCACTCTCGTTTACCGCAGAACCAATATAACGTGATCATTCAAGCGATACAGGTTTAAAAGCTACATATAAACCTTGGAATGGCGATTTAAACAATTACATTATCTGTAATTAGATTGTTGCTTCTTCAATACAGCTCAATGACTCCCAAGGCTGGGGATCGCTCTGCTGGGCACAACAAATGTTGATGCCTGCTGGCTCTCCATCACGGCTTCTTGGATTGCGAGTTGACAGAGAGGTTATAACACGATACCTGCATAAATCCCACCTTGCAACACAAGGAGATGTAGTGAGCTGTTGAATTCCATAATCTCCATAAAGAAATCATTTTAGTCTCATTAGCTACATCGGTTTTCTTTCACCTAAGAATAATTTGTTAACCATTTGTCAGGAAATGATGTTAAATAGCGTATACTCTTGATCTCACCCCATACGTCTACAGTTCGCTTATGTTTGTTTCCAAACTGTTATTTGTTTACATATCGGCACCACTGTTTCAGCTGTTTAATTTCAGCACCAATGTTCACTTTAGTAGAGCAGACGTTACGATAGATGGTTGTTAACACATCCCTGCGTGATCTTGTTACTTGATCCGGATACGCTTTTGTATCTATCAGATATCCATGTGATGATGAATACCACTTGCAGATGGGGCAGGTGACATATCATTTTGATCAAATAGACGCAGGATGCTTTGGTAAAGAGCGCAACGGGATGGTTTTCTTGACCGAAATGATAGGTAGAGAATTAAATAAGGCACCAGTATAAATGATTACGTACGGTACCTAATACTATATTTGAAAAAAACTATATATGCCACTAATCAATAATCGATCTTTGCATTCTGAACTCATCACGGAAGATAATTATTTTTCGAGGTTATAAACTAAATGGCGACGCTTTAAAAGTCAGGATAATACTCTTAACAAACAATCTCATTTACTAGACAGGAAGAAAAAGGAGGTGGTGCGAAATGCAGTTGAACAGTTCGATACTAGATATTGGTTGAGGCTAATCTTCACGCTGTTAGTGGTTGTGTAGTATTGAACGGAATGATAAAACAGTCATGATAGAACTACATTCAATCGTAATCATTGTCACGCGGGAACCTAGGGGAAATAGGGGCTGTAACTCTGACGACATACAATGCCAGTCGTTTGCATAATGCACATTGGGCGCAAGCATCACGCGACAACATATCCATTCAGGTGACACGGGTCTGTGGATGCGGCGGTAAATGACAGATTGCTATTGCTTTTGCGTGCACCTTTCAATGCCAACTAATTGGCGGCCTTTATAATTCAGTAAAAGTAGGAGACGAATCCCTCATTGTAAAGCTAAGTCAAAAGGGTGTTCGTATTTATTTCTCAGCTAATCCATACATGCAGACCAATACGGTTCTTACAGACGACGTTAGTGTAAGCTCTGATTCTGCTTGTGTAACTGAAACTTCTACATGGCAATATTAGAATAGCTGTACATCAGAACAATAATGCACACAACATAAAGGAATTTAAACTGCAGTCTGCCATCATTGTTTGGCTAAGGATTCTGTTGCGACTGATAAAGTATTTTAGTTGCCGAAATAGGATTTAGCATTCTGTGAACAATGTTATCATTTTGGGACATACATGCATCAAGCGGCAGTGTATTTCTAGCTAATCTATCAAACCGGAGTGAAGGATCGAATGAGATGTGATACGTCACCTTTGCTATTAACAATTAGGCATCGCATAAAGGAGAACTCAGTGCATTGGAAACGTTTGTAAGCAACATGACTTATATCCTCTGTACAATTGACTGAAAAGATAACCGGCGGTAAATGCATATATCTGCCTCATTGACCATATATCTGCCTGATTGAGTCTGCATATTCCAAACCTCACGCCAGTAACCAGTCAAGTCTGTCTTCTAGGTGGGCTGATGCACAATGGAGAAATTATAAATTGATCCTGTGAGAATTCACCAAAGTAGCAAATCATGTGAAGTTCATGTAAAATAGTGCCCCACACCAAGGCGTGTTGTGCCTTTGGTGTGATATAAGCTGACACTTCTACTTTAATCGGTATTTATTGACTGGATTTGCCCATGAAAACAGAGCAAAAGACTGGAGTCAGATAACATCACCGAAAACATGGAGAAAATGCCACTGTATATTGTTAATGTCTTGTCGATTGGCCAGCTAAATGGAAAGCAGAAAGAGAGATAGACCACACAATTGTATCAAAGGCCTAACACAACTTTAAGTCTTTGCGGCCATTGATTTATGCATTTACAAGTTATGAATATATATATATATATGATATATATATATATATATATATATATATATATATATATATATATATATATATATATATATATATATATATATATATATATATATATATATATAGATATATATATATATATATATATATATATATATATCTATATATATATCTATATATGCATAATGCTTCCTATCAGCCGAAATGCACAGCAGAAGCTTAAGGATCATGTCATTTTGAAGATAAAAAAACTTCCTTGCAAATGCAGACACTCTACTGCTATCTCTAAAACTGGCGTTGTTTACTAGGGTGACACATGTCATACTGAATATTAAATATTATGTACTAATGTATTGTCTTTCATAACTGTATATGTGGACTTTCTCAGAGGTAAATAAGAATAAGCAGGTGACTTTACAATGAATGATTTGTGGATGAAATGACGCAGCAAAATGTCATTGATGATAATCTATAGCGTTTCATTCTAGGGTGACATTCTGTAAACCATAATAAATCAACTTGTGCATACATTGGTTAACCGTGCCACGGGCGGCTTCGGCCTAACAGGGGAATCGATAATGACAAAAGAAACCTATGCAAAAGTATTATACAGACAGTGGACATTTTGATATCACCATTTGTGCAACAAACATTGTCCGTTAAACTCGAAAAAGGCTATGCTTAACGTAAGAAATCATTGTTATAAGCGGACGGCGTAATTGATAGCCAAACTCAAAGTAGAGGCTTATACATTAATCTTATCCAGTGGACTATACACTGTGAGTTTATGAAAAATAAATAATTTGCAAAGTCAATTAGCCGTTTTGTGTTTAGAACAGACACAAATTTCATCGTAGTTTGTTTCGCTCCATAATTAGGTAATATTTTTGATATTCCAGCGAACTAATTGATTAGTTTGCAGTATGTTCGATCCATCATAGCGTGGTACATACCTAGATTACATGACTAAATCACAGCACGCTTATAATTATTCGTAACTAAGAGTTACCACACCATTACAAAAGATACTGGCGGCTGGTAGATTAGTTGGGCACAAAGACTACACTTCGAAAATGATTACTACTTGGTATCGTCGCGTGCAATTGCACGTCTTTAATTCTTGGCTAAAGTAAACGAATAATTGTTCACGGATTGAAAGTATTCAAAACCAGTTGCACTAGCTATTTGACTGCTCATAATTGTCGAATATGGAATAAACATTGCATCGTGGTCCACAAATTAAGATGTCAGTAACCGTATGATTTCAATATATCGATTCGTCACTGCCAAACACACTTCAATCGTCAGTAATGAGAACAGTATGATAACATATTCTCCGGCATAATCTCGCATCGGGAGACTTTCTGTCTACTCGCAATCCAAGAAGCCATGGCGGAGAGCCCACTGGCATCAACGAGGCTCAATTTTGTTGTGAACCCGGAATATCGAACCCTAGCCTTAGGAGTCATTTAGCCGTAATGAAGCAGCAAAATTCTAATGTTATTTAGCATTCAAAGCTGCTTCACTTGAAGGATTGTGATACACTCGCTCAGCGGTAAACGAAAGCACCTACTTCACACAGAGAAGCACGAATCGATGGCTAATTGTATTATCCGCATGATTTGCCGGACAACTCTATTCAGACGACAGGCTGTATTTGCAGTTTGGCCGACCCTCCAAACCATTCGGATTTTTATGCCTTATTACCCACGATCGTAATGACATTTTCACACGCAAATTACAGAAAAACATGTTAATCAAAGCGGCGTATTTGACGAAATGATCATTTTTACAGCACACTCACCACACAGTAACGGGTCTGTGATCAAAGTCACCCCGATCAATACAGCAATGGTGAAACCTTCCCGGTAAACATGGTTGGTACAAGCTGTCCAATGCCATAAACAAGAGACGTGCATTACCTGCACAGTCTGATATAGAGTTCAAATGAATATATATATATATATATATATATATATATACTATGTATATATTTATATACAGATATATATATGCAAATATATAGATATATGCATATATATATATATATATATATATATAGACAAAAGGATATGTATATAAAGACGTTGATATGTATACAATGAAATATATGTATGCATATATACATATATATATATATATATATATATATATATATATATATATATATATATATATCTCTCTCTATATATATATATATATATAATATGTGTATACATATATATTTAAATGTTTATATATGCATTCATATATTTCATATTTTTATATACATATCCTTTTGTATATATATATCTATGCATATATATGCATATATTTATATACTTGCATATATATATATCTGTATATAAATGTATACATAATTATTTATAAATACATATGCATATATAAATATGCATATGCATTTTGCGGATCTTCAGTTGAAACATAAAACATATGGATAAGGATAGATTGATCCTTATGTCGTGGTTTGTTACGACTAATCATAGGTTCAAAGCGACATCCCCAAATATGTCGTCATGCGGTGCTAGAGCGTTCATAATGCCGCACTAAGTTTGTGGAACGCACTTCCCATCGACGTTCGTCGGTCAAATACGCCTGATGTATTTAAATCAAAACTCAAGACAATTAACTGCCTGCTTAAGCGTCTTTGAGCAGGATTATGCATATGCAGGGCAGCCAGGTCGTCTTTGAATATTTTGTGACTAGCATAGGTGAGAACAAGCCATAAGCCTTCGTATTTTGTCCTCTTCTGCTGAGCCCACATTCTTAAAGATGACTCGCCTTTGGAGATTCTCCATTGTCTTACCAAACAGAATTGTACAGGTCCTTCGCAAAATTGCCGGTGGCTACTCTACACAGGTCTGTTTTTATGCGAATGCAGGGCTCCATCCAGGGCCTCTAATTGAATATGCGCACACGGTGTATCTTTGTAAGCAGCATTCCTATCGATAGAAAGAGCTTGAGATTCCTGGAGTGGATCACATACTTCTCTTTGTTGCCAATGTTGGAAACCTGCTTCTCAACCTCCCCGGTATTCCACACCTGTGCTTTTAAGTTGGCGTAGTAGTTGCGGAATATCTCAAACACATCCGCTAGGAGAAGCACGTCTATGCGCAGGTACAGGTCATGGAAGTTGCCCATGTTTCTACACCCGAACTCTCGGGACATTGAACTTATCTCAGTGGTCCATTAACTCGAAGGCGGTGCTTTGCTCAGTCAGGCTCATATTTAGCGGCCACTGCAAAGGTTTCTGGGGAATTTACAGAGACCGGCTTGTCAAGCTAGGCTTAGAGGAACTGTGGATTGTCAATGTGGTGCAACTGTCCGATCGATAGGGTTATATTATTCTCCATGTTGTTTGGGATGCAGTTGATCTGCCCTGCCACCTTGCTCATGGGCTGCATCAAAAGATGGCCGTCATAGCTTCGTAGGTTGGGGAAGACCACGGTACCCTGTTATATGGTAGTGGTTCACTTCCTTTCGATCCTTCCATCGTTAGATTCAGCCACTCCACAGAATAGGCAGCGAGGTGGTCTTCATTCCTCTGACCAACTTCATGGGCCTCAGTGGACAATCCCTGCCAACATGCTTGCAGTAGAACATTATGATCCAATTGACACTGTGGTCATGACGTACTCGTCTATTGAATACAAGAACATGTGGCTGTGGAGGCTTCCACCGGATGCATTCTTCTTTATCATCTAGCAGATACATTGTACACGCAGATAATTCCGGCGCTCACCTGGTTACAGAGCTTAAGTTTCCCAGAAGTGTGCAGCGAATTGTTTTTCGTACATTTGCTTTGTTTCCCTAAACACAGATAAATCGCTTCAGATCGATCATTGCCGTCGGCTTCCGGCGAGCTGCCGCCCTGACCGAACACTCAATGGCTATTTCATCTTTGCCTACAGTCAGAGCGCAAAGATTTATTAGTATATTTGGCGTCAAAGTAATTAAGTGGAAACTTGCCTGAGGAAGACGGCGCCCGCAATTCGCTATTCCATCCAATCAGCGAGGAGACAGATGGGCAAAACTCATGGTGTGTCAAGAGTGAGCAGTCTCTCACCATCCTCTTACCAGCTCAGCAATGACCACATACAAGACACATTGTTACAAGTTCAACAATAGCCACACAACGGACACATTGGTGCTAACTCAACAATTACAACAGGATGTACACATTGTCACCATCCTCTTAACAATGACACATACAAGACACAAAAACATGATGTACACATTATTGCTACCTGAACAATAACAACATAATGTACACGTTGTTGTTTACTCAACATTAACAATATAACGGACACATTGTTGTTAACGCAACAATAACAACATAATGTACACGTTACAGGCATCACAGACGCATGAATTACTAAATCAGTTACAATCGCATCACAGACGCGTTGTTCCTTACTTAACAATAGCCGTATCACAGACGCATCGGTACTAAATAAGCTAATACATTATCATGGACGATTCTTAAGTCACTCAACAATTATCTTATATCGGACTAAATTCACCAATAACCGCACATAGAAGCATTGCTACTTATTCAACAATAATGGCATTACGTGTGAATCGTTACTAGCTCAACAATAGCCGCATCATTGGCGCATGGATACCAAACCAACGACAACCGCATCACAAGCGAATCTGGACTCGCTCAACATTAACCACATCATGGGCGCATCTCTATTTACCCAACGCTGCTCTCACCAACATTTCTCACCAACAATACAAATGTTTTAAGTTTCACCTGTAAGTCATAACCTTGGCATGTGCCTGCCTCATCGTTGACCCTGATTGGTCGTCCTATAATCTTGTTGTTTTACACTCGATGTAACTTTGCTCCACTTGATTTCTTCCTAATTGGGTTAAAAATTCGGGAACGGTCTTTAAACTGTTGATAAAGTGAACGACTGGACGGCTGATTACACACCTTGGATGCCTGGCGCGGTTCTAATCACATGAAATGCAGTGAGCTGATATAGTACAGCGACTCCATCAACAGATTGTACAAGCTTACGGTTGTTTTTCATCACATCTGCTCTTTTGCATCGCTGTTTTCGTACAAAACTTAATCACTTTATCACCTCTATCGGGTTGATTGCTAATCGGGCAACATATTTGCACTGCATGTAGCAATAGTGCCTCCCACATTCAATTAATGATTGATTTAAGTGCTTATTGATCGCGTTATGTGGCATAATTACATAAAACAGCTATCCCACGTCGGTTGTAAGTCTCGTGGCTTTAGAATTATGCCGGCGTGTGTGCCAGTCAGCATGTTTTCCTGATTACGTGCCATACTGTTTTTGTCACGTTGCTACAATAACTCGATTGTGCTTCATTGTTTGTTTTGTGAACAACACATTATGGCTAATCTATCGAATAAGCTGGAGAGCTACTCTTTAGAGAATAGACATAAATGGTGCCTATCTTCAAATGACCTTTCCCTTATACCACTGAAGTACCATGGGCCACTGAGACGTGCTGCGATTCGTTAGTGATAAATTCATCTTTGGTTTTACTGACGAAAAGAAAGATCGAGATTGTTAAAGTGCCATCAAACATCACGCTTGGGGATACTGAAACTGGACCTTATCCCCGCCGGGATGTATATTATTGGTCACATTGATGATGATATCCTTATGTCATACACATATCATATTGCTGGAAGGGCCATCTGAAATCCGCAATTCATGAAATCACTCTGTTGTAATTTGCATAGTCGTTATGGCCACTATACAGAACGTACAAACTGTACCAAAAAGAATGACTCCGAGGGTTTATTCTCTTTAATTGGAGTTTGTGCATGTCGTCGTTCAGCACCACTAAATAATCACCACGCTTGTCCATTGTTTATAACTAGCCCTCAAAACATTGATGGGGGTTTAAATTTTACACATTAATCACGAAATATGAACATTGATCACCTGGTGGTCAAATAATATGTTGGTATATTATGAATTGCCTCTATTATGTAGACAACTACATTGGCGATAAGCTGACGCGTTCATGCTTTCAACATGATGCAAATTGGCGTTTTAACTGCATGGATACTACCGAATTGTCACTTCCATTTAATCAATAATATATTAAACGATTGATCCGCAAAGAGATTTCTTGAACAATAATATTTGTGTTGAGCTTGCTTGACTAGAGACATCCTATAATTATATCACATCTCGCGATGGCCTTAATCCGCCAGTGAGCGAATGTATATTGTACTCCAGAGTGTCGTACAAGCAGTAAACACAGGTCACTCGCCGGGCTTATCATTTATTTATAAGCTGCAGGCTAGCCGGATATTGCGCCTTAAGAAACCTAAGCACGATATTTACATCATCCTCATGTTTGATCTGTGCGTGAGTTATGTTTCATTATGACGTCACATATGTACAGCGTGCTTCTGTGATAACCCATCTATTAAATAACAGTCAATTAATTCACAATGATCATCACAAAAAGATGAACAACAAAAGGGCTGGATTTTATGCTGAATATCAATTGCCTGTATGGATGATTATCGTAAACCTCAATACTCTGTTTATCGACGCTAAAGCAGAAATTTAATGTTCTGTAAACAGCTGTTTACACCTGTAATGAATACATGAAATGCCTGACAAGAGAGCAAATGTTATCTAGCAGCAGAATTGCTTCTAGGAACCCGCTTCTGAGCGATGACTTGTAGAGGTTCTGCCTGCTGACCCAACACTAAACAAACCAACAATACGAATTATCGAAACTTTTAAAACTTATGTCGTATCCATATCATTAAGCCCAATTTGTGGACCAATAATCTTGTGGTTTTACACTTTGCTTCACATTATTGGTTCCTAGTCGACGGCTGATTAAACACCTTGGATTCCGTGCGATCTTTCAATCACATGAATGCAGTGAGCTTCAACTCCATCAACGGCTTATATGCGCTCGTGGTCACATCTGCTCTTTTGAATCGCTGTTTTCTCCCAAAAAGAAAGCTATTGATCACTTCCCTCGAAATGATGGCAAATGAGACGAATTATTGATAGTGCATGGGGGCATATATATCGTCAATTTGTGTCTTTCCTAGTCAATAAACTATTGATTTTGGCGCGTATTTATCGCGCTACGTGACAATATTACATCAACCAGGCTATTCCAGTATGATAGTAGGTCTCATGGCTTTAGTATTATGACGGCAAGTTGGTTAGCAAGTCTTTGAGTTGACCTACATATGCATGTTTCGGTGATGTCGTTGGAATGTATAGCCAATGCTCCTACTATAACATGGAATACTCTCATAGAGTGGTTGTTCTTTATGAATTGTCATCTTTGAACATTGTCAGTCAGACCGAATCTCAAATGAACAAATGATGAATGCGGGTGTATTGTATAACAAACCGATATATGAGTTGACAAACATGATATACATCCATGTGACATCCATTGTACACATTTGTTATTATATAAATTCACATTTGCTAAAATGTAACTCTTCAGGGAATGTTGGTCATGAGGACCCGTAGTATGATCATTTGAGGCAATCACAGACAACCATGATTGTGTAACAACGCGCTGATTCCACCACGTCGTTGTTGATTACCAACTAGCTCGTTGAATACGATGCAGGTGGATCAGAGGAGTAAACTCAACAAGACAAGTACATTCCACAAGCTATTGGATTTTTGCATCGTGGTGGATAAGTGACATTAAACCACACAACTCGTACAATTATCGTAGGGCCCGTTATGACCGCAATTTGGCAGAGCCTCATCTGCCGTGAATGGAGCCTCGAACGGCGCAATAAGATAGCTGCTGTGTCACTGTGGGATATGATAGAAGCGGGACCCGACAGGTAGCATGAATGCTCGCGTGACGTGTCAAATTAATGTTCACTGGATTAACCAGGTAGGTTGCTTTTACCGGTTAACGTAGACAAGAATGTCAACAGATTCGACTTCGACTGGATAGATCGCCCAATGTGCTGGTAAAGTGAGGCGAATTATCGACAAGCCGGAAGCAATTATCTGATGATTACAATGTCGACGTCATTGGTAATTCACACAGGGCTCCGCCTAATGAGGGCTACTTTACTCAGTGCATGAACGCCTCATAGCAAGTTCAATGAGTCGTTAAATCGGCTTCGTATTCATCTAATTGAATGTAAAAACGGGTGCTTCCGAGTCGAGATTGTTAGAGAAACCAACTGATGCTTGTTTACATTTGCTACTGAATCTAACCGGTGCTTAATTTGTTGCTACTGAAGCCTGTTGATGATTCTCTTGGGCTGTTACTAAATTCTGCATATGCCTTTTTTGGGGCTATTACTGAAGCCTGTCGATGCTTCTCTTTGGCTGTTACTGAAGCCTGTTGATGCTTTTCTTGGGCTGTCACTGAAGCCTGCTGATGCTTCTCTTTGGCTCTTACTGAAGCATGTTGATGCTTCTCTTGGGCTGTTACTGAAGTCTGCATATGCTTTTTTGGGGCTGTTACTGAAGCCTGTTGGGCTGTTACTAAATTCTGCATATGCTTTTCTTGGGCTGTTACTGAAGCCAGTTGATGCTTCTCTTAGACTGTTACTGAACCCGGTTGATGCTTCTTTTCAGCTGTTACTGAATCCTGCTGATACTTCACTTGGGGTGTTGCTGAAGCAATATTATGCATTGGAAAATTCTTATTAAAATCAACACCAATGAGAATCCTTCATAGTAAAGTTTTGTTTTTCTTTCGCGACAAGTTATTCGCAATGGGCTTTAACAGAAACAGGCCCCGAAAGTAAAGATCGTGCATTATGTATTAATCTAAGTCTATGGCATTCTTGTTTGCGTTCTTGGCGTGTTCTCTGGCATTGCGATTTCGATATCTTTCTTTGATTTCGCTATAGATAAACGATGTGTCAACATGTGCTGCTAGTTTTGTATCCCGTTTTGCTTAAATACTGTACGTGTCATAGGTCCGGCAAAATAAGACACACAGTCGGACATTTATATTCTAGTTGCCTCGTGGTCCATCAGCCAGACTATTTTCTCTACCTCGGATTGCACCACCTGAGATTGTATATTTGAGCAATTGTGAAGAGCTCTGCCACAATCTAGAAATAACTCAAAACACATGATTTATCATAAATAGATACCTCTCTCTCATGAATAATCTAACGAAAGAGCCTCCATGTGCACTCCATAATGCGATTAACCTAAGGCGCATGCTCAATTAGTTAAAATTCGAAAGGGTTAGGAGAATTTATTTGCCCTACCTGCCACAGAGTCTCGCATTAACTAATATATCATTTGAACAAAAATACAACAGTGTAGAATAAAGTTCCATTAAAAGAACATAAGAGGAGTTGAAGACCTGCAAGCTTTATCGTCATCAGGATTCAAGAGAAGCAATTTTCTAACGACGAAAAATGCTCTTTTGATACGCTGTTAGGATACATTACAGTCGTGTTGCCAGCAATAAGGTGCGGTTTAATCTGATGCGAATCAGCCCGTACGATACCCTTAGTAGATCATCAGCCTTTGGTACTGCTATCCCCAAAGGAATAACGCGGGGGTAAATGGCTTTTGGATGACTCGAGTCGATTGTATGGAGAGCGACCATTGCACAATTATATCAGAAATGTATTTCGTTGTAGACAAAAGCATCGCTGGTTAATGATCAGTGTTAAGGTCCAAACTATTTATTTGCACCAAGGGAATTACCAGGGCTCTAGCAGCCCAGGAGTCGCTAACTTGGATAAGTTGTTGTCATTGAATGCCACAATTATCAATCCTATGCGATGACCAACGAAGGGCTGGATGTTATGCTGAATATGCCCGTATTGAGACTTATCATTGACCTCATTAGTCCATTTATTGACGTTAAAGCCAAAACTGAATGTTCGGCAACCAGCTGTTGGTGTTCATATCTTATGAATAAATGATGCAAGATAAAGTAGGACATGTTATCTAGAGGCAGAATTGCTTTAAGGAACCCGTTCCTGAGCGATGACTTGGTGAGGCTCTACATGCTGACCTAACACTAGCTAACCCAACAACACAAATCATTCAAACTGTAAAACGTCAGTCGTATCATTATCATTAAGCCCAATTGGTGGTCCAATAATCTTGTGGTTTTACACTTTGTTCCGCATCATAGGTTTCGACTGGTACAAAAAAATACGAGAACGGCTTTTATAATTGATTCATTGGACGACTGGACGGCTGATTAAACACCTTGGATTAAGGGCGATGTTTCGATCACATGAATGCAGTGAGCTACGGAAGAACAACAACTCCATCTACGGATTTTATGTACTTGCGGTTGTTTTTGGTCACATTTGCTTTTTAGAATTGCTATTTATCACCTCTCTGAGGCAAATTGTTTGTACTGCATGGGAAAATGTAGAGCAATTCTGTAAAGGGTAATCATAAATAATACTTGCCTACGAATTCCAGGTCACTTGACCGATCATGGAAGATCAATGACCTTGGCCTTATTCGTCTTACTTGCCATGGAAACAAGACATGTAGCGATTCATTATCAATGAATCCAGCGGTTGTGTTACTGACCGTCGGGAATATATTAAACATTAAGAAAGTTACCAATTATCATAGTACCATCACACATCTTGACGAGTCACATTGTATCAGTTGCCTATTTCGGTAGTGGATTGATAATACTGGTGGAGTTAATGGGACATGCTACTGTCATACACGTTCGGTATGCTTGAAGGGTTATCTGAGTTCGCAATTCATGAAACTCCCAATCCATATGCGGTTGGAAGGAATAACCAATGTACAGTATGCGCATACTGTATCATGGAATGAAGGTCACAAAGTGCTCGCTGTTTTTGAATTGTCATCTTTGCACATTGTCTGTCAGATCAAATGAAAAATAATGAATGGGGGTAACTGTATAACAAAGCGACATATGATTTAACCAACATGCGATCAATATACATCCTTTTGTGACTGATCTATAAAATAGAGCGGTACGCCCAGTGTACGTAAGTATGTGATATTCGACCTGTCCAAGCACCTGATGTACGGCCTCTATTACAACACAATAAAGTCCAGATAGGGTAACGACCTTGGCCTGCTGTACTCAGGCACAGACTTGCTGCTTTTGGAAATCCACGCAGCTGACGTGAACGCAGACATGCAAGAGGTTGACGACCTCTTTGATACATGTAACTATGATCCTTCCCGGTGTGCTTATGAAGGAGTATGTGAGCCTGCGCCCCACGATGCACTGAATCCTGATGTCTGACGAGGGCGAGATTAAAAAGCGTGCGAAGAAGGTTCGTGTATATAAGCCGCACTTTGCCCGTACATTTCCGGTCAATATATTTTGATTGACAGCCCAGTTGCTCGACACTTCTATGTTGCTGCGTCCTACAACGGATGCGATGACGACCAAGTGTGGATAGAAATATTGGATGCTACAGCGCCATTGGCACCATCTCTCTTCCCCTGCTTTCGCGACCAGATATAATCGAACCCCGTATTTCGATATTCTACTTTGTCCTCTATGCCCCAGAATGCAAATGGTATGCACCAGGGACAGAACAATCTTCGAATAATATTCTATGTTAATGATATAACAACGCACAGTCGAAATAGGCCTTTTATCTACTAAAACAGTTAAACTCCTGATTATATTGTGCATACAACATAGTCTTTAGTTTCGATGGTAAGATGGTAAAATAATTTCCTTGATACATTGTTTGTTACAGAACTCCAAGACGCAGACTTGTTTGTTGTCTATGTGACGGCACCAGGTGAGTGTAATCCTACGTAGTGTTCATCATCAGTTGATCTATTACCTGTAGATTCTGCTGTTTTATCATTTTTACTATGTACTGGTACGATGCGGCTTCCATACATCGCGACTTGTCGCTTGCTCTTCCACAACTCAGTCTATCGAGAGCTGCAGTATGTCAGGCAAGCGCTTAGTAGGACCGCCAATGCACACTGTTGACGATACATCGAGAATACAATGCACTATAACATGCATGGTCACGTTGTATTGTGAATCGACCAACTACAATGGGATGACCCGGAGATGTGAGCTGATGTCGGCGTGTGTTACATCATCAACCCATTTGATGGACTCGCCTGGGTACCAATTTTGGAGTCCTGGTAATTGCTAAATTCTGAGAACTGGTTATCTGAAAATAGCTGTTGTCGCATATCCATTAATCTACACCAGTTACGTTAGCAAGCATGCGAACATTACATTGTGCATGCGATGAGTTCAGAAGCACGAAATTAAGGACCATCATAGGCTGCGAAATGCAGATACGGCATTTAACACTGTTGTTAAATAAGGCATCTGGACATCTAGTTTAATAACGTGTACGCCGATCACGATTTCAATTGAAATACTGTGCGTTATTTAATGCAACATATCTATCAAGAGCTCGCATTAGCGTGGTTGGTTATGTACCATTTGCTATTTCACATCAATTTTTGGCCAGAAAGATATTATTCATCACCTCTGTCGAAATGGCTTCTAATGATCAGGATTATTGGTGTTTTACAAGGTTATACTTGTGGTTAATTTGTGCTTGCACATGCTGTAAATGCAGGCTTCAAACACCGTACTAGGTGACAGCTGAGCATTTCCCATAAAATTAAAAAACGAACTCTTTTTCTATCGGATTCTGAATTATGACGTTGGATATCAAGGAATTCTCCACTTTTTTACTTAATTATTCTCCACTACATGCGCCATTTAAGCAGTGCTTTGAAATGAAATGAAATAATAATTAATCAAGTAAATACACAATTGCTTCTATTATGCACTCCACTGTATCTTATACAAACATGATTCGATTGGGACGATAGGGACTGAAGGGCTGGGACACGAGATGGGAAGGTTGAATATGTAGGTGGACGTAACTCATCCGCAATTTAGAAATCGACAACGCCAGGCTGTAACTCATTTAGCAGCACTGTAGGCTTCGCTGTTCTCCTTCAGTCGCGCACTTCCAGTAGACTCACGCATTAGTGTTCGATATGAGGACAGTTGTGTATATCATTGGGCACTGATCCATGCCACCTTTGGAATGTCGTTAGTCTGTCCAAATGCTAACTGATAATATATTTTCTAATAAATGTAATGCTTTGTTCTGTTATTAAGTTTTTCGAGCTATCGATAATATTATACATTACCATGATTAGATATGCCATGTATAATTCCTCTAGGGTGAGAAGGAGATCACAAAGGGAAGCCTTGTTTTCCCTGTAGGGTCAGTAAGTGAGTAAAATTAAACACTCAAATCGTTATAAATGGCTTTACAATCTTTAACCTCGATGTAATAAAATGATTGTGGAACAATTTACCATTTCTGGTCTCCCTGTTTCTGACTTCCGTGCTGATTTTGTGCATAATAAAGTCCGGTTAACGCTAACGCTCGGTATCGCTAGTGAAGCTCACGTGCTCAGGAACTCGCCGGGATTGATACAGGGTTGTTACCAAAGAAGCTTGCTGCTGTTTGTTGTGGGGTGGTATTGATGCCTACTGATGCATGATGGGACCTGTAATTTGCCATTTAAAATCACTTACGAATAGCACCATATATATGAGCTGGTCATCAATATAATCACGTAAGATCAATATGGCACCAAATGCTATGTACATAAGCGTCAATATTACCTGCACTTGCTGAACGATGACGGATTGAAACAAAGATTCATTAAAAGTTCAAAGGGATGCCAGCCTGGCAATTCGCCATGTGGAATCAAGTCACCAGTCGGTATGAGCATATGTCATATTGCAACCACCTGCAGCAGCGGGCCGTCTATTTGTTATGAACCTCTGCTGACTTGTCTAGGGTGGCGGTTATTAACTACAAAAGAGCTGGCCTCCAGACGTTACATGATGTTGCAGATGTAAGCATGAATATAACATCACAAGAGCACCATGCTCTTTTCCACATTGCCTTATGTCCAATTAGGTCATCAACATATGAGTTTACTACTCAAGTTAGTAGAAAAGAAAGAGTCACTAATGCTACTTTATGCTACCCTGGTATTGTAACCCGTCGAGCAATATTGACGGCAACCAACAAATGTCAATAACACGAGTATAATAATGATATAGTCTCGTTTGTCTCAAAGGTATGGTAAATACATTGGAGTGCGTGACTGTATTTAATGCATTGCCAATCTTTGACTGCTTTTGATGCCTAGGTAATGCTTGACTGCTCATAATGCACAGCTAATGCTTGAAGTATCTGGCTTAGTCGAATAGGAAGACTAACATATCAGCATCATCACCAATTCTTCATGAACATGTATGGAAGTTGCGTAAACCTATGACTGTAGGCATATTACAGACCGTGCTTGATGTCATATGAGCGGAAATGTGCCTGCATTCCTAACTGGTGATGGAACAGCCATTGTCTGAACTTAAGATAGATGGTATCTGCTCTATGACTGGAATGTGTTTACGTTTTAACTATGTATCATTTGACTGCGGCAACAATTGTTCACTAATTATACGAGCTTTAATGATGCAAGTTCACTCGTAAGGTAAAGAAGCTATGGCATGTTCGAGAGTTATTAAACTCGTTAAATTGTTGTCCACGTTGACGATGATAGCCATTGGCCGTCCTGTGTATGTTTACATGTACTGTAAACATATGCACTGTACTGTACTGCATCAATAATATATTCAGCCTTTGATCAACTGTTTCAAACATTTATGTACTCGAAATATTGAAACAGCGAGCGGTATTGGTAATTGTACGGCATTCTACCTTTAACGATTGCTCGGATCTATACCACACTCCTGATAAAGTCAAACTTCGTATTATCTAACAGAAGCTGCTGGAAATACACAGAAAGTTGTTTTCTCCACCTGTCACACCATCTCGCATGTCTTGAGATATACAGCGCATAATAAACAAGAGTTTAGTCAGTCACAGCTTTACATCGTAGATAGCAATAAAGATACATGCTTTCAAGCAAAAACACACATATGAATGCTTACATATCTAAGCCTTCTATCGCCACCTGGATAAAGCTGCTGATTCTGGATAAGCGGTTGTCTGATTATACATTGTTTTTGAAACCAATGCCAATGATATAATACCAGTTTCTTAATAGTGTAGCAAAATAGATTTTTGTTGAGGCTGTTATATCTCACTGCAAGCAATTGAACAGATCTCGTATTGTATCGTTCGTAGCATTGTGACAAAATTGTCTACATGCTGCCGAGTTGGTTATGAAATGTATGCATCATATGTAATGCAATGATATCTTCAAAACATTTAACCCTTTCTATTTCAGTAAGAAAGCTGTATCGAAAATGCCAGGGTACATTTTTTAGCAAGTAATACCAGTCTGTTGCAATTGTTTCCACCTGGTAAGGGGATCCACTGTGACATCAAAATTATTTTTGACGGAAAATGAATTAGGTAAGGCCTTCCTTAAACTGCTTAAAGGCTGACGATAATATGCAACGAGTCCGGGTGAATTCCTGACATTAAATTCCATCCACATTTATATTCCTTCTGCTTGTGACAAAACATTTCTATCTGCAACTGCCAAGCAAGTGTTAGTTCGTTACATTGTTGCATGTGCTTGAGGGATTTGGTGTTCCTGAACATTCGAAACTGTCAGAAGCATGGCTGAATCCAACCACGAAATCATACTCACGATGTTTTGCGAAATAAGGCAGCCATTGAGACTATTATTTGAAGTCATTAAGGGACATAATTTGTAAAATATTGGCATATGCATTTATGATAGATGTGGAATTAAGGAAGTTATTAGCAACCAATCTGTGTCAGATGTAGGTCGACCTGCATGAATGCAAGATTACGACGCGAATAGATTCTACTCATGTAATATGACGTATGATTAAGCTTTTTACCTTCACATTAGGGTATCTGACAGCTGGAGATAATTTGTACTCTGAATCAGTGAGCGCATCGGAGGCTTTGTTAATTTTAATGTGTTAAGCCTGCATACAAAACAGCATTATTTTCAGATAAATTACATGCACTCCATCTCGTACCCATCTAAGGCGTTGTTGCGAATATGGAACTGAATACCAAGGTGCCAGTATTTTGTCACGGTAGTAAAGATGTCACAATGATATCTCTTGGTTAAGGTTCGGAAAAACTGCTCAGTGCAATTGGCCGAGGTAATATGAAACTCACTGTGCAATAACAGTGATTGAGCTCGATGTCAGGACTATGCCAATGATGCTCGTATCACGCGACATCTAGATTGCTTCCAATGTAATCGACTCGATTCATCAAAAATTCAATTTCCTTAGTGTGTAATTTGGTATCTAACTCTGATGTTCTGGTGGTAATGTCGGGGCAATAAGTGCTGGAGACCCAACGGTTACGAACACTATGATAACAGCATGCGATCAAATTGTTACTGAATTGCGCTTATAACATCCCTCTTGTCAGAGAAATCCTGTGGGTACCCTATCTTGATGGACAAAAGTCGATCAACCAAAACCTTACTGACATACGATATTTATTTTGCAGGTGCAAAATGCAACATTTGTCGCACCTGAGGAGCACTTATTACTCAATGTTTGTGGAATGAATCTCTCGCAATTAACTTATTACAAGCTAAGCACAATTGCTATTGCAAAACGCAACATTTGTCGCACCTGAGGAGCACTTGTTATTCAATTTTTGTGGAATGAATCTCTCGCAATTAAGTTATTACAAGCTAAGCGCAATTGCTATTTGTCTCCATTACCTCTGACGGCATTTCGTCTCTATGCGCCTTTGCTATACGCGCAAAGCAGTGAAGCAAAACATTCGAAATACATGGGTAAATAAGAATCAGAATCAGCAAGAATAAGAACCTTCGTCGCATGACATGAATATAAACACTCCTGGCTGGCGTACTCACTCGCAACAATCCAACTGATCTTCTCACCATGCCTCCATGATTGTCGATCATTTACTGCGATGTCACGTATAATGGTATTGCCGTTCTCTAGCAGGGTTATATCACTTATAATTGTGCTCCTGTTCTCTAGCAGAGGTTATCAACTAATCCTGCAATATGCTCCACGCAGGTTCGTATGCAAATCACTTAAACATGTCTGAAGAAAAGTCATCAAACTAAAACCTAATACTAAACAACATATAATGATTGATGATTGTATGATTAATTACAATATTCACTAGAATAGTCAGGAAAGTTTTTTTTACTCACAAAGGCACAACCCTTGTCCTTGAATATAACTTGCTATCAATAATCACAGCTTCAGGCACACGAAGCAAATAGCGATACTGAGTGTAAAGAGAAACCAAATATACGTATATTTGCAAACCTGCTAGCCGTATGGACGTTTTGATGTTTGTTTATTCTGGCGGTATTGATGTCTATTTTACATTGCTTTGTACCCATTATGATAACGAGTAGATTTTATGCACATCTACGGTAATTTTATCGCGAGCGATAAATGCGGGGTATAATCTCACACGTGTCAATCTTAATCATCCGATTATCAAATCATTTCCGTTTAATATCTTATTACCCAAAATAAATTCTTTGGTGAAATGACTTTCTTGTCTCGACTGAATGGAACGTGATCACGAAATAATTACACGTAAACTGTACATGGTTTGAATAAAAGCATCGCTAACTAATGGCCAAGGCTATGGTCCTAGCTTCTAAATGATACAGAAAATAGGTTTCGAATTGATGGTTGCTGGCTGTTTAAAAAGATTTTAAGTGGATAAAGTGGTATTGCTAGCTCATCATGGAAACACGAAACACGACGGCTTAAACGACAAAGCAGGTGCAAAGAAACATGTCTTCCCAACCACTTAGTGATAGTCATGCTCACGTGGATAAGAGTTAGGAAGGTGTGGATGAGGTGCATTGGGATCAACTTACATAAATAATAAAGAGGCTCGGTGATCTAATGTTTAGCACATGAAACCTACGATAACTCAACGTTAGTATGTGCATCAGTATTTTGTTGATCGGCACCAACAAAACATATCCCCATTTCCTTGTGATAGATTACCTTAAGTGTGTCGCATTGAGAATGCAATGTAACATAGTATTGCATGTTCTACCATTCGGAGTGAGTGAGTGAGTACGGGGATTAACCGCACACAAACACTAATGTGCTATATGGTGCCTTCAAAGGGGAATAAGATTGACCTTATTAAGCAACCGCGTTCTTAGATTAATAGAAAAAACGTACATAAAAGTTGATGATGATGATGAAAAAGATAAAAATGCAAATAGTATCCTAGGACAAGTCACCACCAGCCGATTGACTGGACCAGCCTCCAGTCTAAGCAAAATCCGGGTCTGAGTAGTGTGTTAAGGACATGGCCCTCAAAAGAAACTCTCCACTCAACAATCTGGATCCCATTGTCCACCGACGAGTCGCAACCCACGGCCAACAGGTTGTCCCTTTTAAGTCGCTTCTTACGACATGCAGAAGGATACAGGTGGTCTATTTTACCCCCAGACCCACAGGGGGATATACCTTTGGATGTGTTTCAAGAAAGGATGAACGTCATGTGTTTTATTTAATGTGCTGTTTTTGTACTCAACCATTCGTCTTAAATGTGGACAATGGAAGATAGACACTCTTCGGATGGCTTAATAATCTTATGAATCAAGAGATATATCACAAAAGCGAAATAAATGACATAGTCTGAGTTTAATTAGGATCAACTTTAGCAGAAGACTCAGTGCACAAGCACCCACCGATGAATGAAAGGTAGTATGTGCACCATTCGCTTGTTAATTAGTGCATATTCATTTCTTGTTCATCGACCGTGTATTATAACAGAAATACTGTTGTAGGAAATATAATTGTGAGTTGTTGTTTTTTAATCCATTGTTGCATTAAGCATTTATATGCTACAAAATGTGTAGTGCTGTATATTTTGTCTTAAGCTAATCATATACTGTGGCGGTGATTCTACCAATAATATATTAGACCAAGTGCATGACTGCTTTCAGCACCATTTATACATCTATGAATCTCATATAATTGCATCACGGCTCGTCATGACAATTGTTTTGAGGCACATTAAGTGTAAAAATGCGCCACCTGACGGGCTAATCCGTGTTTACAGACTCCAGGATAGCCGGAAATTACACCCTCAGGATGCCTCAAAAGTGGCATCAATCTAGTGGAATAAAGATGTATCGCAAAGCCGTGTAATTCAATCATGTCTCTATTAGCAATCCTGTCCGATACTATTCAATTAATTCCATTTAAATTATTATTATATAATAGATAACGTGAGGCATCTGCATTACACTAAGTATGGATTGCCTGTAGGGGTAATACTGTTCTTATTTTAGTTAAGTATAGATTTAGTTACCGTATACTTTATCTGCTGGCTCAGCACTTCTTAGTTAACGGTATGAATCCAAATCTTTCGGCTGCTTATATTACAGTAACGTCAATAAATTATTCGAAGCCATATCCTCTATTTTTTGTGAATTTGGTGTTCAATTAAATGCTATTGGCGCGCTTTACTTTGCATACCGCATGATATCAGATAACTGTCAGGGCCAATACTATATCAAACTATATCAACACGATTAACATAATGGCAAAACAAAGCGAGCCCGTTTGGTTTGCATGTTATCAGCGTCAATCACACTTGGAAGGAGCAAGCAACTATACACTGTACAGTGCGTCAGGCAGCGAGCTTTCAATTCAGTTATAATAGAATAATGATGAGCCAAGAAAGGATCATTCAATACTTGTTTTTATCTCTTGTTACTGAAACCACACATTGTATGTAAGCTCTCTGCTAAATTAAATCCGAGTAAAGCAGACGGGCAAACATATTCAGATGTTTATCTCGACATGGCTTGGTATGACCATGATCCTTGAACAGACGAGTCAGCACAGTACAGGGGGTTAATTCGGTTCTTGAGCGATACAGTTACACCAACAACGCCGCAGGGTGCCATTAACGTACATTCACCTATTGATGCATTGCAGTCTATTCAAAGCCTTCCACAACTGGTTGGCAAAACAGAATGAGTTAATATTTGCTTTCTAAATAGAGTAATGCAACCATTGTAAATGAGGTGTGCTTTTTTACATTGTTTTACATATGCATGTGATCGAGCAATTGTGACTAGAATGACATGCGAATAAAGGTGGGAAGTTATTGTAGATAAGCATCAGGTTCGGCCATTAACTGACGACAAACTTGCGAATGTAAAGCTATGCGAAAAAACCCACAATTCCCTATATTTCGATCAGCTCCTGGATGCATTTTTAGAAATCGTTTGCCAACCTTATATCGTCAATCGTATGATAATGATATAAATTACCGGTGTTGCCGAATTTATCATTAGACAATATGCTCCAAGATGGAACAAAGTATAGTCACAACCCAATCCATTGTCGTTCAGTTCTCTTAAGCAATTTATCGTACGCATAATCGACCATGGACTAGTTAGACTCTTAGGCGTGATAGTCTGGCGATAAGGGCTCCCATTCAGTTGGCGCGAGTCCCGTGCCATAGTACTGCAGCGATTAATGTTCTCCATTGATTGTTTCATATAGATGTCCACCTTGGCATATAATGGAAGTATATCTCAAAAGCAGTTTGAACAGAACACAAACGCTGTAGCAATACGCTGTTATGATCGCGGTATAGAAATTACTAACGTCACTAGGGATGCGCAAATATGTCGATTGCAAGATGCATGGCAGAGATAAAGATAAATCGTACAATGTAATAGTGGTGGCGTGTCATGTAGGGATTTAATCAAAACAGGGACTACAATATAATAGAAGATTTGCATTACCTTGAATAAAAACAGTTATCGGATATTACAATTTTTTTCCTAACATATATTTAATCGCCAGCAGGGTTCACAATCATTTGCAATACAACACATATCAACTATTGGTGATAAATATTAGGTTTAAAGAGCTCATTCAACCCTTAGAAGGTAGTGCGATATCTGAATGGTGGTAAAAAAATGGGGCTGGTTGCTGGCGTCGTGCAGGTAATAATTCACTTACATCACCTCAAAAATCGATTCATACTGTGTCCGCAATTACCCTCGGCATGTTGTATACTCTTGATGACGGATGCTCACTATTGACAGTGGTATCACAGTAGCGTTTCAATGTAAGCCTGCGTTTGGTCAGTGCCCTTTACAACCTTTTACTCAATCATGTGCTGCGTGAAATACGGGAAACCAGGGCATGACTGCACGTAAGAGAACTTGAGCCCTTGCAAGGGAGAAACAGCGACTGTAAGGTTGAGAAAATTATGGAATTCTGCAGTGAAGTATTGCGTTCTGCATATTGATACAAAGCCATTTGTAGTGACACTCATTAAAACTGCGAAGCCTACCGGTACGTTGTAAGTTTGCGTTATGATTATATCAAAGCAGGACATTGTGAAGTAACTGATTACATGATGACACAAGTAGTATAAAGATAAATGAAATATTACTGGGCAAAGCACAGTAACTCCAATTGAAAACATTAAACATATACACATCAAACTGGTTAACAGTGAATAGGCTTTTGCTATTGTTGCTGGTTAATAGCAAACTGGTTAAATGCATTCCGATTTCACACATGTTATCGATGACAGTTTACGGCATGTTGATCTAAATCAAATTCAAGATAAATCCACAGAGCTGATAACACCACCACTGTAATGTCATATTGACCAGCCACAGCGTGGTCTGCGTGACTGTGTAAGGGTGCGGGTGGGCATCGAAACGTTTAGGAGTAGGTATTCGCCAGGGTCAACGAAAGGATAGGTCCATTGCAAACTGGGGACAGATTGATTAATAATAATGTATATAATCATCTGTATTTGAGTAGCTAAACAGTACGTGTCTCTTGTGGCGAATGTACCAGAACAGTTGGTACAACCAGCTGCCTGTCACAGCTTCGAAAGATGGGGATTAATCGTGATCAAATTCATGATAAGTCCCAATAGGTACTAACACGACGACTATAATGCCACTGTGGTAATGGAGATTCCCTTCCGCACGTCTGTGAGCAATCTACGTGCTTTAAGAACGACACGGCTAGAATATGCATTATCATGCTCGCGTGCAAGAATTTAATTCACATAAGCATTGCCCAATCAAATTGCAGTCAAACCATGATGTATAAATCGATTGAAAGCTCCCTTATTAACGCAATGTTAAGATTACGATGATAAAAGAGCAAAAGAACGTCTAAGTATCTATCTTTGAATTAGTATAATGGATATTGACGTTGGCATGGCTGCCAGATATAATCGGACAGCGTTAACATTACGCTATGAGCAACCTTACCATGATTCTCATCTTTATACAAATAGATAGCTTTCTATTGACACTGAGTTGATACCTGTGATGATGAAATATTGTAATATTTTCAGCTAACACTCTTTTATTTTACTATCCAGTAATACAAAATTAGATGACGCTAGCATAATATTGAGTTCGAATGATGGTACGTATACAATGTGTTGCTTTCAACATCGACAAGTGTTCTGATACGTCATAGCTTGATATTCGATGTCCAACGTACATTATTGGACCTTTTCTGTCAATTTAATATATGAACCATGGTACCTTTATATTCAACGTTCGTTAATTATCCGCGTTGCAGTTGTTTATGCTGTTGTTTTCGAATACTTTCATTCCGTAAGCATTATTTGTTTACCTCGGCAAAGAGTTAAGGAGTTGCAGCTGAATTTCATTACCAAGCGGTTGTCATTTGTGGAGCAGATTCAATAAGACGACTTGCAAAGCCTATTGGAATTTCTAGGCGAAGATCTGCACACGCTACTCAGCATTGCAGTTTTCACAATGAAATCGTTACGTTATAAAATTATGAATTCATAAACATTAGCCACATACCACATGAGTATTCAATTCTGCTATTGGCATGTGCTTGGTCGAGTAAGCCACATTACCTGCAACGTTTGTTGGCGTGTGTAGGTACGCTCCATGGTATGATGAAACGGAGACCTGCACATGCTACTGAAGCTCTAAAATCGGGTGATTTCAAAGTGCAGTCTTTGTGGAAGGCAAAATAACCATACGCCTCAGTCATTTGTAATGGTATGTTTATTCTAAATTGCGTCTAATTATAATTTTATTATGGTCATGTAATATAAGTATGTACAAAGCAATGATGGATCGAATGTTGTATTGCAACCAATATAATTAGTTAAATGGAATATCGAAAGCTCAATGTGATATGAACAAAAGCACATTCTTTTTGCGTTTTCTACAAAACAGAAATGCAAGACAGCTTACTCTTTTTGCAATAATTATTAGAATAATGCCTGCTGTGGACAATGGGATTGGTAAATTATAAATTTTGAAATTACCACTAACTGGAAAACCCATTGGCTAAGATTACTTTCACAGCATCTGCTGTATCAATTCCGCCTTCTCCTTATAACGATACGCTTAGTCATTCTTCTAAAAAATATGGGGAGCTGCAAGGCATGTTACGACTTCAAATAAAAATTAATCAAATCTTCTATGAAGAACTATTTGATGGTAAGTTGAGCTTTTCGAACGCATGTTTCCTTTTGGTAATCACACAGACCCTTTTATCACATCTGCATAAGGAAGGGATAATTAAAAGAAAATTTCTCAACAGGTAATGAGTTGTTTAAGATCTGGACATGAATTATACTCAGTGACGAGACAGCATCAGTATCAGCCACTGAGATGGATGACCGAGTCCCACAACACACGCAGAAAAACAGATGGGCGTATTAGGTGGCAGATGTTTGACCTATCAGGCCGGGAGCCTAACGCTTGTAGCTAATGACCTTGAATGACATGGTTGGCAAAATGCGGACTTCAATCGATGTGCTTACCGTGAATGCACGTAGTTAAACAGTATGCTATAGCACTCAGCACTGCATTAAATCTAATGACCGCTAACAAAGGTTACCGAGTGTGTTCTCTACATGTGTTATGGTGATAGTAGCACAGCGGATTAGTTGAGAAGAGACATAACCATTCGAAACCCTTATCACTAGGTTTGAAAATATAAACTAGTGTATTATGCAGATTTCAACATACCACGTAATTAAAGCACTTAACTTGACATCCATTAGAAATGTGCCTCAACCAAATATAATATAAAGTCTATAAATCTCAACGAGAACCAACCAATAGATTAGATTATTGCAATGTCCTTAAAGGTTGTGTCTGGTTTCAAATCATGGCTGTAGGAATTACGCTTAATGCGCTTCTCGTGAATGATCGTCTCGAAGCCCATATACTGCTATACACGCTTAATTGCATTCAGGTTGCCGTTTATAGTTGTTCAATCTATGCACTAAAGATCATAAAACATAAGTACAAATGATTTCAGTATTTATATGACAGATTGTAGGCGAAGCGCAGCGAATGTGATTGACGGTTTGGTGCTCATGACGAATAGATACGTTGATATGGATCGGTATCTTCGTAAGTGTATGTTGTTAATTTGCATTTTTTTTCTTTTAAATAAACTTTGCTGCTTGATTCTTAACATCCAAAGAATCTCTTACACTCCATTGTTACCTCAACCTCATCCCGGGCTCGTTTGACAATCAATGCCGTTGTCACAACACATACTACCGGTTTTCCTTAATTGATTTGAACTCAGTCCACCACCCTCCCAGGGCAATTTTAGACTGACAATACACCATACACAATACTCTACGTATCATATTGCAATGTAAATCGCGAATAGAGGAACGCGTCATGGCGCATAAGCGCTAACGACCCATTTTGACGCGAATCTATGACGGGTAACAATATAATGTGTTGAACAGATAAGGAGAACGGATTTGACAAGTGTCATGCTTATCGAATTGAACAGGTTGTATCGTCGATCATTATCGGCAAGGTTTTACATTCGCTGTATTGATCATGCTATCATGAATCACATACCGTCCGCTCACAGTATCTGTGTGTGGTGAGGATGCCGTAAAAACAGTTACTTCGCCAAATATACCGCTATGATAATCAGTTTGTAATTCGCGTGTTATACTAAATCGCATTAGGTCCGTGGGTAACGAAGCATGTTAATCCGATTGGCATTGGAGGTGAACCAAATTGCAATTGAAACCTGCCGGCCGATCATTAAAAACGTCGGCATTTCAGGCAGATGATGCAAATAACACAATTAGCCATCCAGTCTCTGTATGACGTTGGCACTCTCGTTTACCGCTTAACCGATATAACGTGATCATTCAAGTGATACAGGTTTAAAAGCTACATATAAACTTTGGAATGGCGATTTAAACAATTGCATTATCTGTTTATTAGATTGTTGCTGCTTCAATACAGCTAAATGAATCCCAAGGCTGGGATCGCTCCGCGATGCTTGTCTGCTCTCTATCACGACTTCTTGGATAGCGAGTTGACAGAGATGTGATAACACGACCCCTGCATAAATCCCACCTTGCAACACAGGAGCCAGCCATTCATTTCATTATATATATATATATATATATATATATATATATATATATATATATATATATATATATATATATATATATATATATATATATATATATATATATATATATATATATATATATATATATATATATATATATATACTATACGATTACAACCATTCGTTGACTCCAACCTTTCGTGGATATATATATATATATGTATGTATTTGTCTATATATGTATATGTGGAGTTTCTCAGAGGTAAATAAGAATAAGCAGGTGACATTACAATGAATTATTTACGGGATAAATGACGCGGCAAAATGTCATTGATGATAATCTATACCATTTCATTCTACGTGACACTCTGCAAACCATAATAAAACTACTTGTGCATATATTGGTTAACCGTGCCACGGGCGGTTTCGGCCTACAGGGGAATCGATCATGACAAAAAAAAACCTATGCAAAATTTGAAATCACCATTTGAAATCACCATTTGTGCAACAAAAATTGTCCATTAAATCCCTTACACTAGGGATATTAAGCCTGGATGGCTGGTGGTGTTATCTGCATGATTTGCTCGATAATGCACATGTTTTTCATGATCAGCCGGAAGGTTCATTAGCAATTTGGTCGACCGCCCATTCTATTCGGATTCACATGCTTCGTTACCCGCGGACTTAATGGCATTTATTATCACGAGAGTACTACAGAATGAACGGATTATCAAGGCGAAGTGCGTTTTTTTACGGCACATTCACCACACACAGGTAGTGGGCGGTCTGCGATCAATGTTATCCTGATCAATACTGCAAAAGCAAAACCTTCCCGATAATTACGGTTGATACAATCTGTTTAATTCGGTAGAAAACGAGTCGTGCTTTGCATGTGCGGACTAATATAATCATGGAAGTATGGTCTATTTAAGGTCACATGGGTTAATATTTGTACTGACAGATCCATTCCCGCTATCTATCTCGCTTACAAATACATTTGCTCGGTAATTTGCAACAATTTCAGTGCAATCTATCCGTGACATATTTTTATGTCATGAGTCCCAACAAACTGTGTGGTTATCATGATGGTTTTGGCAATCGTATAGACTCGCTGTCAACCTTGACTCAAGCAATCATCTATTCACCACAACAGAAGTTGAAACTTGTTGTTGGAAAAAATGGTAACAACCAAATCTTAGTCAACTATTTGTGAAAGATATAAAATGCATATTAACACGTCGTGACTTTTGCTTTACAATCTGATTACGAAAAATACTGTAACTAGTTCAGCAATACCTTTGTAGTTTAGATCCATAGTATTAATTTAAACCGAGATAGCAGATTATAATACGTCAACAACTGGATGTGTCTATCATTATGATATATATTTTGCTTTGAAACAGCCCATCACAGAGACAATGCATCGAACTTTAATTCACTACTACATTGGCAAAGCATGGTGTACTCTTATGAGCCATGACGCGTCCATCTATTTGTGATTGACATCGCAGCACTAAGAGTATACGCAGCTCTCGCTATCAAATAGTCCTTCTTAGAAGAGTGAATTTATTATTACTTGAAACATAACATTACAAGTCAAAACATTTCTCGCTACTCCACATATTTTCGAAAAAGGCTATGCTTATCGTAGGAAACCATTGTTATAAGGGGGCGGCGTAATTGATAGACAGACTCAAAGTAGAGGATTATACATTAATCTTATCCAGTGGACTATACACTGTAAGTTTATGAAAAATGAATAATTTGCAAAGTTAATTAGCCGTTTTGTGTTTATAACAGACAATATTTTCATCGGAGTTTTTTTCTCTCCATAATTAGGTTACATTTTTGATATTTCAGCGAATTAATTGATTAGTTTGCAGTATGTTCTATTCACCATGGCGTGGTACATACCTAAGTTACATGACTATATCACAGCACACTTATAATTATTCGTAACTAAGAGTAACCACACCATTACAAAAGATACTGGCGGCTGGTAGATTAGTTGGGCACAAAGACTACACTCCGAAAATGATTACTACTTGGTATCGCCGCGTGCAATTACCCGTCTTTAATTCTTGGCTAAACTAAATGAATAGTTGTTCACAGATTGAAAGTATTCAAAACCAGTTGCGCTAGCCATTTGACTGCTCATAATTGTCGAATATGGAATACACATTGCATCGTGGTCTACAAATTAAGATGGCCGTAACCGTATGATTTCAATATATCGATTTTGTCACTGCCAAACACACTTCAATCGTCAGTAATGAGAACAGTATAATAACTTATTCTCCGGCATATTCTCGCATCGGGAGACTTTCTGTCTACTCGAAATCCAAGAAGCCATGGCGGAGAGCACACTGACATCAACAAAGCTCAATTTTGTTGTGTACCCGGAATATCGAACCATGGCCTTAGGAGTAATTTAGCCGTAATAAAGCAGCAAAATTCTAATGTAATTTAGCTTCACTTGAAGGATTGTGATACACTCGCTCAGCGGTAAACGAAATCACCTACTTCATACAGAGAAGCACGAATCGATGGCTAATTGCATTATCCGCATGATTTGCCGGAAAACTTTATTCAGACGACTGGCATTATTTGCAGTTTGGTCGACCCTCCAAACCATTCGGATTTATATGCTTTATTACCCACGACCGTAATGACATTAATTTACACACGCAGATTACAGAAAAACATGACAATCAAAAAAGCGGCGTATTTGACGAAATGATCATTTTTACAGCACATTCACCACACAGTAACCGGTCTGTGATCAATGTCACCCCGAGCAATACAGCAAAAGTGAAACCTTCCCGGTAAATATGGTTGGTACAAGCTGTCCAATGCCATAAACAAGAGACGTGCATTACCTGCACAGTCTGATATAGAGGTCAAAAGAATATATATATATATATATATATATATATATATATATATATATATATATATATATATATATATATATATATATATATATATATATATATATATATATATATATATATATATATATACTATATATACATTTATATACAGATATATATATGCAAATATATAAATATATATATAGACAAAATGGTATGTATATAAAGACGTTTATATATATACAATGAAATATGTATATATATATATATATATATATATATATATATATATATATATATATATATATATATATATATATATATATATGTTTATAAAGGATATGTATATAAAGACGGTTATATATATATACAATGAAATATACATATGCATATATATATATATATATATATAAATATATATATATCATTGTATACATATAAACGTCTTCATATACACATTCTTTTGTCTATATATATCTATGCATATATATGCATATATTTATATATTTGCATATATATCTGTATATCAATGTATACATAGTTATATATAAATACATATGCATATATAATTATGCATATGCATTTTGCGGATCTTCAGTTGCAACATAATACATACGGATAAGGTTAGATTGATCCTTATGTCATGGTTTGTTACGACTAATCATAGGTTCAAAGCGACATCCCCCAATATTTCGTCATACGGTGCCATTGTGTTCAGAAATGCCGTCAGTCAAATACGCCGGATGTATTCAAATCAAAACTCAAGAATTTTTCTTTTTAGTCAGTGCCATGACAATTAACTGCCTGATTAAGAACTTTTGAGTAGGATTATTTCCTGGAAACAGGTGCTATACAAATGAATGTTATGTTATGTTATTTTATCAAACATTAATCATACGCATAATAAGCGGCAGGGATCATACGCAGATCGTATAATAACACATCCCATGATTTCAGCAGCACACTGGAAGAATGATCCACATAAACGTTGAATTCGTGGGGGGGGGGGAGTGGGAGTGTGTGGTTATTGGGGTTTATGCTACTTTGTCGAAAGGCGTTTGAGAGTCACAAATATCCATTTAGGCTATATTTGCCAGTGACCAATCTAAAATCACACAACTTCAGTACATTTGTTGTACAATTGATGATTGTGATGTTGGTTCATTAATACTATATCCCACAGTAATGCCATGCTGCTGCACCAAAAACAGACCAATAAAATTGTTTTATGAATAAAGTTTTCGGCAGGTTAAAGACATGTGTCAATCATGCAAAAAGCCAACAATATGAGATCATGTCTGTAGCAGGTTATAATCAGCTGTACTAATTCTGTATCTATTTCATATCGCTAGTCATATCATATGTTCGTAAGTCTGGGTTGAATAACTACAATCATGTAAACTAGCCTCTAGTCGCATCGAAAACAATGTCACTAGACTTGTCGCTAGGTTTTCAATGATGCATTGGTGCGCAATAATGATTTTGACGCATTGCTACAGCTCTGTGTGTATTTAGTTGCAAAAGGAGGAGAAGATGATAGTTTTGTGACCTCGATATAATATACACATTTGTATCGTATGTTGATTAAAGGTGTGGTACACTTGCAGAATGATATGTTACATCATCATTTCATCATTTGGCATGGTGTGGACACGCTGCTGGTA
Organism: Urechis unicinctus; assembly: GCA_034190875.2. Lineage (NCBI taxonomy): Eukaryota > Metazoa > Annelida > Polychaeta > Xenopneusta > Urechidae > Urechis > Urechis unicinctus. Next base: position 46,393,719 of record CM067357.1, read on the forward strand.
GAATGTACTAGCTAAGTAGGAAACTTGTTTGATACATTGGTATATCTGGGCTACCAGACACCAATTCATCAGCTATCGTTGGTTAAAAAAAGTGTTACAATGTAAAGGCATCTATCATCTGGGGCATGTTGGCTTCAACTATGGAAATCTGAGTCACCATCACAACCAATACATGGACAACAAAGAATGGACACGAATGTCGAACCACCTGAAATTAATCTCGCTTGATGGTAAGATTATACAACATCCCCTTAGCATGTAAGATACCATTATGATAGCTTAGATGTCAACATTTATCTATAATTTTCCCCATTATTAGACAGTCATTATATTAATGGTATACATCATCGCGTGAGTCTAATGGTAGCTCATAGGTTGCAAACATGGCCTATAGCTTAACAATTACCTCAGGTCTCGAACCATGCTAATATAAAAGCTAATTACAAATAGACCACGCATCAAGTAAATGCCTCCATTTGGGTGAGATCAATGTTCGGCTGAACCTAAACCACTCTAATCTAAATCAGAATATGAATAATCTATCTGACGTCAGGAACGATTAAACAAGGGTTTCGCCTTTCATCCGCGTAATTTGAAATTACACAAGGTAACACTCATGCCTACCAGCTGCCAGATACTGTGATAGTTATAATCAAAAGTGACCAAGTAGAGCTTTTCAACGACGTATTGTCGTTCAACTGCAGCTGACACAGGAAATATTGTAGTTTTGGCGCACCGCTACTTATCCATACTACACGTACAATTATGTCTTATACAGGGTTTCGAGTTTGGCTCGCTGCTCACAGTTGTGGTTTTCTAGGCTGAGCTTCACTCGGGCGAAAGTAAAACATGATGGTAGCCCCTAACAGAGCCTGATTCCGCTTTGGCCAGGGCTTCGATTATTTAATGCTACCTCTACTAAGCGGGTCGGGTTTGCCGGCAAATTGACGTGATGATAGAGAAAGTTGTCTACACCATTCACAGCTATGCATTGCTTTGAGTCATATGGGGGAGAGTGTCACCTTTTTGACGTGTAGCCCATACAGTTTGTGACCATCACTGTGTACATCCCATGACGGACTGCTTCTGTGTGAACAGATATTCCATATGTGGTGCATGTCATATGTACTATTTCGCCACAACCTTCTTCACTCCCGTTCCCTTGTTATTCTCGCCCTCGTCTGACATCAGGACCTGCTTCTCAACCTCCCCGGTGCTCCACACCTGTGCTTTTGAGCTGGCGTAGTAGTTGCGGAATATCTCAAACTCATCCGCTAGGAGAAGCACGTCTATGCGCAGGTACAGGTCATGGAAGTTGCCCATGTTTCTACACCTGAACTCTCGGTTATACTGCAGTGGGACATTGAACTTATCTCAGTGGTCCATTAACTCGAAGGCGGTGCTTTGCTCAGTCAGGCTCATATTTAGCGGCCACTGAAAAGGTTTCTGGGTAATTTACAGAGACCGGCTTGTCAAGCTAGGCTTAGAGGAACTGTTGATTGGCAATATGGTGCAACTGTCCGATCGATAGGGTTATATACTTCTCCATGTTGTTTTGGATGCAGTTGATCGGCCCTGTCATCTTGCTCATGGCCTGCATCAAAAGATATCCGCCATAGCTTCGTAGGTTGGGGAAGACCACGGTACCCTGTTATATGGTAGTGGCCCACTTCCTTTCGATCCTTCCATCGTTAGATTCGGCCACTCCACAGAATAGGCAGCGAGGTGGTCTTCATTCCTGTGACCAACTTCATGGGCCTCAGTGGACAATCCCTGCCAACACAACATGCTTGCAGTAGAACATTATGATCCAATTGACACTGTGGTCATGACGTACTCGTCTATTGAATACAGGAATGTCCCCAAGAACATGTGGCTGTCTTCCACCGGACGCTTTATTATCATCTAGCAGATACATTGTACACGGAGATAATTCCGGCGCTCACCTGGTTACAGAGCTTAAGTTTCCCAGAAGTGTGCAGCGAATTGTTTTTCGTACATTTGCTTTGTTTCCCTAAACACAGATAAATCGCATCAGATCGATCATTGCCGTCGGCTTCCGGCGAGCTGCGGCCCTGACCGAACACTCAATGGCTATTTCATCTTTGCTTACAGACAGAGCGCATAGATTTATTAGTATATTTGGCGTCAAAGTAATTAAGTGCCAACCTTGCGTGAGGAAGACGGCGCCCGCCATTCGCTGTTCCATCCAATCAGCGAGGAGACAGATGGGCAAGACTCATGGTGTGTCACGAGTGAGCAGTCTCTCACCATCCTCTTACCAGCTCAGCAATTACCACATACAAGACACATTATTACAAGTTCAACAATAGCCACGCAACGGACACATTGTTGCTAACTCAACAATAACAACATAATGTACACGTTGTTGTTTACTCAACATTAACAATATAACGGACACATTGTTGTTACCTCAACAACAACAACATGATGTACACGTTACAGGCATCACAGACACATCAAAGCTAACTCAGCAACAATCGCATCACAGACGCGTTGTTTCTTACCTAACAATAGCCGCATCACGGACGCATCGGTACTAAATAAGCTAATATATTATCATGGACGATTCTTAAGTCGCACAGCAATTATCTTATATCGGACTAAATTCACCAATAACCGCACATAGAAGCATTACTACTTATTCAACAATAATGGCATTACGTGTGAATCTTTACTAACTCAACAATAGCCGCATCATTGGCGCATGGATACCAAACCAACAACAACCGCATCACAAGAGAATCTGGACTCGCTCAACATTAACCATATCATGGGCGCATCTCTATTTACCCAACGCTGCTCTCACCAACATTTCTCTCCAACAATACAAATGCTTTAAGTTTCACCTGTAAGTCATAACCTTGGCATGAGCCTGCCTCATCGTTGACCCTGATCGGTCGTCCTATAATCTTGTTGTTTTACACTCGATTCAACTTTGCTCCACTTGATTTATTCCTAATTGGGTTAAAAATTCGGGAACGGTCTTTAAACTCTTGATAAAGTGGACAACTGGACGGCTGATTACACACCATGGATGCCTGGCGCGGTTTTAACCACATGAAATGCAGTGAGCTGATATAGTACAGCGACTCCATCAACAGATTGTACAAGCTTACGGTTGTTTTTAATCACATCTGCTCTTTTGCATCGCTGTTTTCGTACAAAACTTACTCACTTTATCACCTCTATCGGGTTGATGGCTAATCGGGCAACATATTTGCACTGCATGTAGCAATATTGAGTGCCTCCCACATTCAATTAATGATTGATTTAAGTGCTTATTGATCGCGTTACGTGGCATAATTACATAAAACAGCTATCCCACGTCGGTTGTAAGTCTCGTGGCTTTAGAATTATGCCGGCGTGTGTGCCAGTCAGCATGTTTTCCTGATTACGTGCCATACTGTTTTTGTCACGTTGCTACAATAACTCGATTGTGCTTCATTGTTGGTATTGGGAACAACACATTATGGCTAATCTATCGAATAAGCTGGAGAGCTACTCTTGAGAGAATAGACATAAATGGTGCCTATCTTCAAATGACCTTTCCCTTATACCACTGAAGTACCATGGGCCACTGAGACGTGCTGCGATTCGTTAGTAATTTGCATAGTCGGTATGGCCACTATACAGTACGTACAAACTGTACCAAAAAAATGACTCCGAGGGTTTTTTCTCTTTAATTGGAGTTTGTGCTTGTCGTTCAGCACCACTAAATAATCACCACGCTTGTCCATTGTTTATAACTAGCCGTCAAAACATTGATGGGGGTTTAAATTTTACACATTAATCACGAAATATGAACATTGATCACCTGGTGGTCAAATAATATGTTGGTATATTATGAATTGCCTCTATTATGTAGACAACTACATTGGCGATAAGCTGACGCGTTCATGCTTTCAACATGATGCAAATTGGCGTTTTAACTGCATGGATACTACCGAATTGTCACTTCCATTTAATCAATAATATATTAAACGATTGATCCGCAAAGAGATTTCTTGAAGAATAATATTTGTGTTGAGCTTGCTTGACTAGAGACATCCTATAATTATATCACATCTGGCGATGACCTTCATCCGCCAGTGAGCGAATGTATATTTTACTCCAGAGTGTCGTACAAGCAGTAAACACAGGTCACTCGCCGGACTTATCATTTATTTATAAGCTACAGGCTAGCCGGATATTGCGCCTTAAGAAACCTAAGCACGATATTTAAATCATCCTCATGTTTGATCTGTGCGTGAGTTATGTTTCATTATGACGTCACATATGTACAGCGTGCTTCTGTGATAACCCATCTATTAAATAACAGTCAATTAATTCACAATGATCATCACAAAAAGATGAACAACAAAAGGGCTGGATTTTATGCTGAATATCAGTTGCCTGTATGGATGATTATCGTAAACCTCAATACTCTGTTTATCGACGCTAAAGCAGAAATTTAATGTTCTGTAAACAGCTGTTTACACCTGTAATGAATACATGAAATGCCTGACAAGAGAGCAAATGTTATCTAGCAGCAGAATTGCTTCTAGGAACCCGCTTCTGAGCGATGACTTGTAGAGGTTCTGCCTGCTGACCCAACACTAAACAAACCAACAATACGAATTATCGAAACTTTTAAAACTTATGTCGTATCCATATCTTTAAGCCCAATTGGTGGACCAATAATCTTGTGGTTTTACTCTTTGCTTCACATTATTGGTTCCTAGTCGACGGCTGATTAAACACCTTGGATTCCGTGCGATCTTTCAATCACATGAATGCAGTGAGCTTCAACTCCATCAACGGATTATATGCGCTCGTGGTCACATCTGCTCTTTTGAATCGCTGTTTTCTCCCAAAAAGAAAGCTATTGATCACTTCCCTCGAAATGATGGCAAATGAGGCGAATTATTGATAGTGCATGGGGGCATATATATCGTCAATTTGTGTCTTTCCTAGTCAATAAACTATTGATTTTGGCGCGTATTTATCGCGCTACGTGACAATATTACATCAACCAGGCTATTCCAGTATGATAGTAGGTCTCATGGCTTTAGTATTATGACGGCAAGTTGGTTAGCAAGTCTTTGAGTTGACCTACATATGCATGTTTCGGTGATGTCGTTGGAATGTATAGCCAATGCTCCTACTATATCATGGAATACACTCATAGAGTGGTTGTTCTTTATGAATTGTCATCTTTGAACATTGTCAGTCAGACCGAATCGCAAATGAACAAATGATGAATGCGGGTGTATTGTATAACAAACCGATATATGAGTTGACAAACATGAGGTCAATATACATCCATTTGTGACCTTATATATAAATTCACATTTGCTAAATATAACTCTCCCGGGAATGTTGGTCATGAGGACCCGTAGTATGATCATTTGAGGCAATCACAGAAAATAATGATTGTGTAACAACGCGCTGATTCCACCACGGCGTTGTTGATTACCACCTAGCTCGTTGAATACGATGCAGGTGGGTCAGAGGAGTAAACTCAACAAGACAAGTACATTCCACAAGCTATTGGATTTTTGCATCGTGGTGGATAAGTGACATTAAACCACACAACTCGTACAATTATCGTACAGCCCGTTATGACCGCAATTTGTCAAAGCCTCATCTGCCGTGAATGGAGAATCGAACGGCGCAATAAGATAGCTGCTGTGTCACTGTGGGATATGATAGAAGCGGGACCCGACAGGTAGCATGAATGCTCGCGTGACGTGTCAAATTAATGTTCACTGGATAAACCAGGTAGGTTGCTTTTACCGGTTAAGGTAGGCAAGAATGTCAACAGATTCGACTTCGACTGGATAGATCGCCCAATGTGCTGGTAAAGTGTGGCGAATGTCGACAAGCTGGAAGCAATTATCTGATGATTACAATGTCATTAGTAATTCTCACAGGGCTCCGCCTAATGAGGGCTACTTTACTCAGTGCATGAACGCCTCATAGCAAGTTCAATGAGTCGTTAAATCGGCTTCGTATTCATCTAACTGAATGTAAAAACGGGTGCTTCCGAGTCGAGATTGTTAGCGAAACCCACTGATGCTTGTTTACATTTGGTACTGAATCTAACCGATGCTTAATTTGTCCTGTTGATTCTTCTCTTGGGCTGTTATTGAAGCCTGTTGATGCTTCTCTTGAGCTTTTACTGAAGCCTGTTGATACTTATCTAGGTCTGTTACTAAATTCTGCATATGCTTTTTTTGGGCTATTACTGAAGCCTGTCGATGCTTCTCGTTGGCTGTTACTGAAGCCTGTTGATGCTTTTCTTGGGCTGTTACTGAAGCCTGCTGATGCTTCTCTTTGGCTGTTACTGAAGCCTGTTGATGCTTCTCTTGTGCTGTTACTGAAGTCTGCATATGCTTTTTTGGGGCTGTTACTGAAGCCTGTTGGGCTATTACTAAATTCTGCATATGCTTTTCTTGGGCTGTTACTGAAGCCAGTTGATGCTTCTCTTAGGCTGTTACTGAACCCGGTTGATGTTTCTCTTGGGCTGTTACTGAATTCTGCTGATGCTTTACTTGGGGTGTTGATGAAGCCATATTATGCATTGGAAAATTCTTATTAAGATCAACACCAATGAGAATCCTTCATAGTAAAGTTATTCGCAATGGGCTTTGATAGACACAGGCCCCGAAAGTATTATGTATTAATCTAAGTCTATGGCATTCTTGTTTGCGTTCTTGGCGTGTTCTCTGGCATTGCGATTTCGATATCTTTCTTTGATTTCGCTATAGATGAACGATGTGTCAACATGTGCTGCTAGTTTTGTATCCCGTTTTGCTTAAATACTGTACGTGTCATAGGTCCGGCAAAATAAGACACACAGTCGGACATTTATATTCTAGTTGCCTCGTGGTCCATCAGCCAGACAATTTTCTCTACCTCGGATTGCACCACCTGAGATTGTATATTTGAGCAATTGTGAAGAGCTCTGCCACAATCATGAAATAATTCAAAAAACATGATTCATCAAAAATAGATACCTCTCTCTCATGAATAATCTAACGAAAGAGCCTCCATGTGCACTCCACAGTGCGATTAACCTATGGCGCATGCTCAATTAGTTAAAACTCGAAAGGGTTAGGAGAATTTATTGGCCCTACCTGCCACAGCGTCTCGCATTAACTAAGATATCATTTGAACAAAAATACAACATTGTAGACCAAAGTTCCATTAAAAGAAGATAAGAGGAGTTGAAGACCTGCAAGCTTTATCGTCATCAGGATTCAAGAGAAGCAATTTTCTAACCACGAAAAATGCCCTTTTGATACGCTGTTAGGATACATTACAGTGGTGTTGCCAGCAATAAGGTGCGGTTTAATCTGATGCGAATCAGCCCGTACGATACCCTTATTAGATCATCAGCCTTTGGTACCGCTATCCCCGAAGGAATAACGCGGGGGTAAATGGCTTTTGGATGACTCGCGTCGCTTGTATGGATTGCGACCATTGCACAATTATATCAGAAATGTATTTCGTTGTAGACAAAGCATCGCTGGTTAATGATCAGTGTTAAGGTCCAAACTATTTATTTGCACCAAGGGAATTACCAGGGCTCTAGCAGCCCAGGAGTCGCCAACTTGGATAAGTTGTTGTCATTGAATGCCACAATTATCAATACTATGCGATGACCAGCGAAGGGCTGGATGTTATGCTGAATATGCCCGTATTGAGACTTATCATTGACCTCATTAGGCCATTTATTGACGTTAAAGCCGAAACTGAATGTTCGGCAACCAGCTGTTGGTGTTCATATCTTATGAATAAATGATGCAAGATAAAGTAGGACATGTTATCTAGAGGCAGAATTGCTTTAAGGAACCCGTTCCTGAGCGATGACTTGGTGAGGCTCTACATGCTGACCTAACACTAGCTAACCCAACAACACAAATCATTCAAACTGTAAAACGTCAGTCGTATCATTATCATTAAGCCCAATTGGTGGTCCAATAATCTTGTGGTTTTACACTTTGTTCCGCATCATTGGTTTCTACTGGTACAAAAAAATACGAGAACGGCTTTTATAATTGATTCATTGGACGACTGGACGGCTGATTAAACACCTTGGATTAAGGGCGATGTTTCGATCACATGAATGCAGTGAGCTACGGAAGAACAACAACTCCATCTACGGATTTTATGTACTTGCGGTTGTTTTTGGTCACATTTGCTTTTTAGAATTGCTATTTATCACCTCTCTCTGAGGCAAATTGTTTGTACTGCATGGGAAAATGTAGAGCAATTCTGTAAAGGGTAATCATAAATAATACTTGCCTACGAATTCCAGGTCACTTGACCGATCATGGAAGATCAATGACCTTGGCCTTATTCGTCTTACTTGCCATGGAAACAAGACATGTAGCGATTCATTATCAATGAATCCAGCGGTTGTGTTACTGACCGTCGGGGATATATTAAACATTAAGAAAGTTACCAATTATCATAGTACCATCACACATCTTGACGAGTCACATTGTATCTGTTGCATTATGAAGCCCTCACTAAAAATCATAACGTCCACTTCATGTGTTGGATGGTGGTTAAGAATAAAGACAGTTCTCTTCCGGTCTACATGGTGTCGTCCTCGCGTGTGTGTTTCTCAATATAGTTATTTGGACATAACATAACATGGTGGCAGCAAGTGAGATCTAAAACGACCCATAGTGATTAAAAACAGTGTTTTTATCTTCCGCTAGTCAGCAGTGGAAACGACTGTCGTCTTGAGGTCAGTGACACCGGATTTCAGTGAACCGAGCAATTCACCTCCTCAACGACCCCGCTCAAACAGCTGTCAAACGCACATGGTCGGCGACGGATTGTGTGACTGTGGTGTTGAAATGTCAAGCAACAAAACGAGCGCAAAGTGCAAATCGCAAGTAAGCTTCTACATGTGACAATATCAGGTCTAGTGATCGTGTTGGACGTTGTGGTAAATAATTGCATCGCGTCAGTGACAGTGTGCAGTTTATCGCCCGCCAAATCATGTCGGAATCAAACCCAGCAGCAAGCGTGCAGTACGTGCACTCAAACGATCTAGCCGGTATCAAGTTGCCCTCATTCAACTGGGACAGTGACGATTTGCCTCATCAGTTTCGCTCATTCAAGCGTTATTGTGAACTGTTGTTGTCGACTCCTACGTACAGTAACAAAACAGGTCACGAAATTGTTAACTACATCCTACTTTGGTTGGGACCCAATGCTTTAGAAGTCTACGACAACTGGTCTCATCTGACAGTAGAGCAGAAGAAAACGCCAGAGTCAGTGTGGCAGGCATTCCAAGACTATTTTGAGCCCAAGGCTAACTATAGACTTGCCCGTTTTCAATTTCGCGACATTCGTCAACAGTCAGCTGAGCCCATTGACACCTTTACAACTCGTCTTAAGGTGCAAGCACGGAAGTGTAAATTCGAGGCTGCTCTCGAGGACATGCTGATCGACCAAATCATTATTGGCACTGTGCACAACCCCGTTCGTAAAAAGCTACTAGACCACGATCCCGAGAAGTTGACACTTGACAAAGTTCTTGACTGTGCTCGAACATACGAGGCCACACAACAACAACTCAATCAGTTTGGGCAGGCTACGAAGGTGGATAGCATCCATCAAAAGCGAAACAACCAAAGGAAAGGACCGATTCCACATGCTGAATCGACCTCAAGGAACACATGCCACTTTTGTGGTGGGACTAGACACCGTCGGGAGGAATGTCCCGCTCGCGACCAGAAATGCAATAAATGCTTAAAAGTTGGTCATTGGGGAAAAGTTTGTCGCAGTACTGCTGCACACAGTTCTACGCAAGGACATCGCAGTGGCTCAATAAAGTACAGTACTTCAAAGTATAACAAACAGAAGCAGAAGCCTGATGTACACTCTGTTTGTGTTGAGAATAAGGATGACCCACAGTTTGAACAGTGCACATTCGACACTCTCTCCATTTCAACAGTAAGCCGGGACAAAGCATTTGCAATCTTGTGCATTGAGGGCATACCCCAACAAGAAGACAAATCTACGAGGTAAAGTGGATACAGGTGCTCAAGGGAATATCCTGCCTCTGCGAACGTTCCGCAATATATACCCGTCGCATGTAAATGAAGATGGACTGCCAACAACCTTAGTTAAAAGTGACGCCAAACTCACTGCATACAATGGCACTCCGATTCGTCAGTACGGTACACTTACCATCCCGTGTCGTTACGCGCACAGCCAGTGGCAAGCAACAAAATTTTATGTAACTGACACACCAGGTCCTGTAATTTTTGGATTGGAAACTTGCGAAGCTCTCAGTCTGGTGACCATGAACTGTACCATATCTCTCCAGACTGACACTGCAAACCTTAGAAAGCTGAGTGACGTCAAGTCCATGTACCCTGACCGATTCACAGGCTTGGGTAAATTCAAAGGAGAGCATTTACTAATCCTCAAGGAGGACGCTTGTCCTGTAATCCATGCGCCAAGAAGAGCTCCAATCCAGCTCCAATCTCAAATCCGCTCTGAGCTTGACAGAATGCTGGACCTAGATGTCATCCGCCCAGTGAGTGAACCTACAGACTGGGTCTCGAGCATAACATATGTTCAAAAACCAAACGGGTCTCTCCGCATTTGTTTGGATCCGAAAGACATCAATAAGGCGCTAAAGAGGGGTCAGCACCGCACCCCCACACTTGAAGAGGTCACACACAGACTCAAGGGCGCCAAAGTGTTTAGCAAACTGGATGCCAAGTCCGGCTATTGGAGCGTGCAGTTAGATGATGCCAGTCAACACCTCACTACGTTCAACAGTCCATTTGGAAGGTTCTGTTTCCAAAGGCTCCCATTCGGCTTGAAAACTAGCCAAGACGTCTTCCAAAAGGCAATGGATCAGATACTCGATGGACTGCCTGGCGTCATATCCATTGCAGATGACATCACTGTGTTCGGTGTTGACCAAGCTGATCACAACCGCAATCTCCATCAGTTGATGGAACGTGCTCGCAAATGTGGTCTTGTCTTCAATGCAGAGAAATGTAAAATCAACCAAGACGAAGTATGCTTCTTCGGCAACATCTACGGGGAGTCAGGGGTCAAGCCTGATCCAAGCAAAGTGCAGGCTATCATCGACCTGAAGCCCCCAGCAAACGTCTCAGAACTCCAGTCATTCCTTGGAATGGTCACATACCTTGCTCCGTATATCCCTAAGCTGAGTAACGTTACAGGACCATTGAGACAGCTACTACAGAAGGACTCTGAATTCCAGTGGCATCCAGAGCATCAAGCAGTTTTCAGCCAACTCAAACAGCTCATTAGTAGAGCTGGATTGCTCTCATACTTTGATCCAACCAAGCCAGCTGTATTGCAAGTTGATGCGAGTCAAGAAGCCCTCGGCGCCGCACTCATTCAAGATGGTCACCCAATCTCGTTTGCCTCAAAAAGTTTGTCTGACACCGAAACGCGGTACGCAAACATAGAAAGAGAGCTACTTGCATGTGTATTTGGAGCAGAACGCTTTCACACATATTTGTACGGCAAACCATTTACCATCGAGTCAGATCACCGTCCACTGGAGATGATCTCAGCCAAACCACTCACATCTGCCCCAGCCCGTCTGCAGCGTATGCTGTTGAGGTTGCAACGCTATGACTACGAGATAAAATACAGACCTGGCAAAGAGATGATTCTAGCGGACAGCCTTTCTCGACTCCCAAAGTCTAGTGCTGATGAGCACATTGAACTGAATATTAAGGTATGCTTCGTTCAATTCAGCAACAGACGACTCGATGAGCTTCGTGAAGCAATAACAAATGACGAGACACTCAATCGCCTGTCAAAATACATTATCCAAGGATTTCCCGGACGCCAAAGAGACGTCCACCACAGCATTCATCCTTATTGGCCTTTCCGAGACGAACTAAGCATTGAAAATGGTCTCATTCTGAAGGGAAGTCAACTGCTGATCCCAGAGATCCTCCATGACCAATATCTAACTGACATCCACACTGGTCACCAAGGGATTATCCGCTGTCAGATGCGCGCTAGAAGTAGCGTGTACTGGCCCGGGATCAACTCTGACATCGAGGGCATAATATCACAATGCGCCATTTGTCAAAAGCACCAGGCATCGCAGAGTAAAGAGCCAATGGAACCCGTTATTACAACCGTTCCACCATATCCCTGGCATACAATTGGCTCAGATCTCTTCACACTGAATGATGAGAACTATCTCATCATAGCAGACTACCACTCGAAATACCCGATTGTTGAATGCCTTGGACGTGACACTTCCAGCCGTCACGTAGCTGCTATTACCAGTCATGTATTTTCAATGTTTGGTTGTCCAGACACCATCATCTCGGACAACGGTCCACAGTTTATAGGCAGTGCTTACCAGGCAATGACAAACAACTATGGAATAGCTCATGTCACCAGCTCCCCTCACCATCCTCGTTCACACGGTTTTATTGAACGCATGGTCCGGAGCATGAAAGCCCTCATTAAGAAGTCACCTGAGGAAACCGACAAAGCTATTCTTGTGTATCGAACAACCCCTTTAGGCCCTAAAATCCCCTCACCAGCTGAACTCATTTTCCAAAGGAAAATTAACTTCAACCTACCAGTCTACCATCAAGGCAACGCCCATGACATAACTGCAGCTAGACAGCTAGCCCATCAGAAATCTGAAATGCGTTACAACAGCCAGAGCAAAACCCTTGATGAGCTTGACATCAACCAGCCCGTTTACTACCAGGATGTGGCACGTAAAAACTGGCTCCCCGGCAAGGTTATTGGAATTGGCCCCGAACCACGTTCCTACACAGTGCTATGCCGCACGACAGGTCGCCCTCTAAAACGCAACAGAATATTGCTACGACCTCGACCCATAGCCACTGACACTTACACAAGCCCAACTCCATCACCACCAGCTGCACCGATAGTTGCCCCACCTACTCTACAGCCAACACAGGATAGCCCCGTACCTGATCCCATCTCCACGCCTACTAGTAAAGTGAATCACAACGCAACAGTCTCCTCACCTGCGATACAGAAAAGTGGAAATACTACAATACCTACACCACGTCCCAAGCGAAATGTCATGCCTCCACGTCGTCTCATAGAAGATATTTAATCTAAATACATATTCATATTGTAGCAGAACCAGATAGTATTGTTTTGTATGAATGTCAACTTGGGACTAGACTTAAATTGTATGTCATTTTATTGTAACAGGCAGACAGCTACCTTTTTGTTTGTGACTGCAGACAAGCAACTAACATAATGTCTGTCATTGATGATTTCTTAAAAGAAGGGGGATGTTGCATTATGAAGCCCTCACTAAAAATCATAACGTCCACTTCATGTGTTGGATGGTGGTTAAGAATAAAGACAGTTCTCTTCCGGTCTACATGGTGTCGTCCTCGCGTGTGTGTTTCTCAATATAGTTATTTGGACATAACATAACAGTATCAGAAGCCTATTTCGGTAGTGGATTGATAATACTGGTGGAGTTAATGGGACATGCTACTGTCATACACGTTCGGTATGCTTGAAGGGTTATCTGAGTTCGCAATTCATGAAACTCCCAATCCATATGCGGTTGGAAGGAATAACCAATGTACAGTATGCGCATACTGTATCATGGAATGAAGGTCACAAAGTGCTCGCTGTTTTTGAATTGTCATCTTTGCACATTGTCTGTCAGATCAAATGAAAAATAATGAATGGGGGTAACTGTATAACAAAGCGACATATGATTTGACCAACATGCGATCAATATACATCCTTTTGTGACTGATCTATAAAATAGAGCGGTACGCCCAGTGTACGTAAGTATGTGATATTCGACCTGTCCAAGCACCTGATGTACGGCCTCTATTACAACACAATAAAGTCCAGATAGGGTAACGACCTTGGCCTGCTGTACTCAGGCACAGACTTGCTGCTTTTGGAGATCCACGCAGCTGACTTGAACGCAGACATGCAAGAGGTTGACGACCTCTTTGATACATGTAACTATGATCCTTCCCGGTGTGCTTATGAAGGAGTATGTGAGCCTGCGCCCCACGATGCACTGAATCCTGATGTCTGACGAGGGCGAGATTAAAAAGCGTGCGAAGAAGGTTCGTGTATATAAGCCGCACTTTGCCCGTACATTTCCGGTCAATATATTTTGATTGACAGCCCAGTTGCTCGACACTTCTATGTTGCTGCGTCCTACAACGGATGCGATGACGACCAAGTGTGGATAGAAATATTGGATGCTACAGCGCCATTGGCACCATCTCTCTTCCCCTGCTTTCGCGACGAGATACAATCGAACCCCGTATTTCGATATTCTACTTTGTCCTCTATGCCCCAGAATGCAAATGGTATGCACCAGGGACAGAACAATCTTCGAATAATATTCTATGTTAATGATATAACAACGCAGAGTCGAAATAGGCCTTTTATCTACTAAAACAGTTAAACTCCTGATTATATTGTGCATACAACATAGTCTTTAGTTTCGATGGTAAGATGGTAAAATAATTTCCTTGATACATTGTTTGTTACAGAACTCAAAGACGCAGACTTGTTTGTTGTCTATGTGACGGCACCAGGTGAGTGTAATCCTACGTAGTGTTCATCATCAGTTGATCTATTACCTGTAGATTCTGCTGTTTTTTCATTTTTACTATGTACTGGTAGGATGCGGCTTCCATACATCGCGACTTGTCGCTTGCTCTTCCACAACTCAGTCTATCGAGAGCTGCAGTATGTCAGGCAAGCGCTTAGTAGGACCGCCAATGCACACTGTTGACGATACATCGAGAATACAATGCTCTATAACATGCATGGTCAAGTTGTATTGTGAATCGACCAACTACAATGGGATGACCCGGAGATGTGAGCTGATGTCGGCGTGTGTTACATCATCAACCCATTTGATGGACTCGCCTGGGTACCAATTTTGGAGTCCTGGTAATTGCTAAATTCTGAGAACTGGTTATCTGAAAATAGCTGTTGTCGCATATCCATTAATCTACACCAGTTACGTTAGCAAGCATGCAAACATTACATTGTGCATGCGATGAGTTCAGAAGCACGAAATTAAGGACCATCATAGGCTGCGAAATGCAGATACGGCATTTAACACTGTTGTTAAATAAGACCTCTGGACATCTAGTTTAATAACGTGTACGCCGATCACGATTTCAATTGAAATACTGTGCGTTATTTAATGCAACATATCTACCAAGAGCTCGCATTAGTGTGGTTGGTTATGTACCATTTGATATTTCACATCATTTTTTTGGCCAGAAAGATATTATTGATCACCTCTGTCGAAATGGCTTCTAATGAGCAGGATTATTGGTGTTTTACAAGGTGATACCTGTGGTTAATTTGTACTTGCTTATGCTGTAAATGCAGGCTTCAAACATGCAAGTACCGTACTAGGTGACTGCTGAGCATTTCCCATAAAATTAAAAAACAAACTCTTTTTCTATCGGATTCTGAATTATGTCGTTGGATATCAAGGAATTCTTCACTTATTTACTTAATTATTCTCGCACTACATGCGCCATTTAAGCAGTGCTTTGAAATTAAATGAAATAAGAATTAATCAAGTAAATACACAATTGCTTCTATTATGCACTCCACTGTATCTTATACAAACATGATTCGATTGGGACGATAGGGACTGAAGGGCTGGGACACGAGATGGGAAGGTTGAATATGTAGGTGGACGTAACTCATCCGCAATTTAGAAATCGACAACGCCAGGCTGTAACTCATTTAGCAGCACTGTAGGCTTCGCTGTTCTCCTTCATTCGCGCACTTCCAGTAGACTCTCGCATTAGTGTTCGATATGAGGACAGTTGTGTATATCATTGGGCACTGATCCATGCCACCTTTGGAATGTCGTTAGTCTGTCCAAAAGCTAACTGATAATATATTTTCTAATAAATGTAATGCTTTGTTATTAAGTTTTTCGAGCTATCGATAATATTATACATTAC
This sequence comes from Urechis unicinctus, assembly GCA_034190875.2. Classification (NCBI taxonomy): domain Eukaryota; kingdom Metazoa; phylum Annelida; class Polychaeta; order Xenopneusta; family Urechidae; genus Urechis; species Urechis unicinctus. The sequence goes on from CM067357.1 coordinate 46,409,729, forward strand.
CATGATTAGATTTGCCAGGTATAATTCCTCTAGGGTGAGAAGGAGAGCACAAAGGGAAGCCTTGTTTTCCCTGTAAGGTCAGTAAGTGAGAAAAAATAAACACTCAAATCGTTATAAATGGCTTTACAATCTTTAACCTCGATGTAATAAAATGATTGTGGAACAATTTACCATTTCTTGTCTCCCTGTTTCTGACTTCCGTGCTGATTATGTGCATAATAAAGTCCGGTTAACGCTAACGCTCGGTATCGCTAGTGAAGCTCACGTGCTCAGGAACTCGCCGGGATTGATACAGGGTTGTTACCAAAGAAGCTTGCTGCTGTTTGTTGTGGGGTGGTATTGATGCCTACTGATGCATGATGGGACCTGTAATTTGCCATTTAAAATAACTTACGAATAGCACCATATATATGTGCTGGTCATCAATATAATCACGTAAGATCAATATGGCACCAAATGCTATGTACATAAGCGTCAATATTACCTGCACTTGCTGAACGATGACGGATTGAAACAAAGATTCATTAAAAGTTCAAAGGGATGCCAGCCTGGCAATTCGCCATGTGGAATCAAGTCACCAGTCGGTATGAGCATATGTCATATTGCAACCACCTGCAGCAGCGGGCCGTCTATTTGTTATGAACCTCTGCTGACTTGTCTAGGGTGGCGGTTATTAACTACAAAAGAGCTGGCCTCCAGACGTTACATGATGTTGCAGATGTAAGCATGAATATAACATCACAAGAGCACCATGCTCTTTTCCACATTGCCTTATGTCCAATTAGGTCATCAACATATGAGTTTACTACTCAAGTTAGTAGAAAAGAAAGAGTCACTAATGCTACCTTATGCTACCCTGGTATTGTAACCTGGTAATATCACTCCCGTCGAGCAATATTGACGGCAACCAACAAATGTCAATAACACGAGTATAATAATGATATAGTCTCGTTTGTCTCAAAGGGTATGGTAAATACATTGAAGTGCGTGACTGTATTTAATGCATTGCCAATCTTTGACTGCTTTTGATGCCTAGGTAATGCTTGACTGCTCTTAATGCACAGCTAATGCTTGAAGTATCTGGCTTAGTCGAATAGGAAGACTAACATATCAGCATCATCACCAATTCTTCATGAACATGTATGGAAGTTGCGTAAACCTATGACTGTAGGCATATTACAGACCGTGCTTGATGTCATATGAGCGGAAATGTGCCTGCATTCCTAACTGGTGATGGAACAGCCATTGTCTGAACTTAAGATCGATGGTATCTGCTCTATGACTGGAATGTGTTTACGTTTTAACTATGTATCCTTTGACTGCGGCAACAATTGTTCACTAATTATTCGAGCTTTAATGATGCAAGTTCACTCGTAAGGTAAAGATGCTATGGCATGTTCGAGAGTTATAAAACTTGTTAAATTGTTGTCCACGTTGACGATGATAGCCATTTGCCCGCCCTGTGTATGTTTACATGTACTGTAAACATATGCACTGTACTGTACTGCATCAATAATATATTCAGCCTTTGATCAACTGTTTCAAACATTTATTTACTCGAAATATTGAAACAGCGAGCGGTATTGGTAATTGTACGGCATTCTACCTTTAACGATTGCTCGGATCTATACCACACTCCTGATAAAGTCAAACTTCGTATAATCTAACAGAAGCTGCTGGAAACACACAGAAAGTTGTTTTCTCCACCTGTCACACCATCTCGCATGTCTTGAGATATACAGCGCATAATAAACAAGAGTTTAGTCTGTCACAGCTTTACATCGTAGATAGCAATAAAGATACATGCTTTCAAGCAAAAACACACATGGGAATGCTTCCATATCTAAGCCTTCTATCGCCGCCTAGATAAAGCTGCTGATTCTGGATAAGCGGTTGTCTGATTATACATTGTTTTTGAAACCAATGCCAATGATATAATACCAGTTTCTTAATAGTGTAGCAAAATAGATTTTTGTTGAGGCTGTTATATCTCACTGCAAGCAATTGAACAGATCTCGTATTGTATCGTTCGTAGCATTGTGACAAAATTGTCTACATGCTGCCGAGTTGGTTATGAAATGTATGCATCATATGTAATGCAATGATATCTTCAAAACATTTAACCCTTTCTATTTCAGTGAGAAAGCTGTATCGAAAATGCCAGGGTACATTTTTTAGCAAGTAATACCAGTCTGTTGCAATTGTTTCCACCTGGTAAGGGGATCCACTGTGACATCAAAATTATTGATGACGGAAAATGAATTAGGTAAGGCCTTCCTTAAACTGCTTAAAGGCTGACGATAATATGCAACGAGTCCGGGTGAATTCCTGACATTAAAATCCATCCACATTTATATTCCTTCTGCTTGTGACAAAACATTTATACCCGCAACTGCCAAGCAAGTGTTGGTTCGTTACATTGTTGCATGTGCTTGAGAGATTTGGTGTTCCTGAACATTCGAAACTGTCAGAAGCATGGCTGAATCCAACCACGAAATAATACTTACGATTTTTTGCCAAATAAGGCAGCCATTGAGACTATTATTTGATGTCATTAAGCGACATAATTTGTAATATATTGGCATATGCATTTATGATAGATGTGGAATTAAGGAAGTTATTAGCAACCAATCTGTGTCAGATGTAGGTCGACCTGCTTGAATGCAAGAGAGATTACGACGCGAATAGATTCTACTCATGTAATATGACGCATGATTAAGCTTTTTACCTACACATTAGGGTACCTGACAGCTGGAGATAATTTGTACTTTGAATCAGTGAGCGCATCGGAGGCTTTATTAATTTTAATGTGTTAAGCCTGCATACAAAACAGCATTATTTTCAGATAAATTACAATGCACTCCATCCCGTACCCATCTAAGGCGTTGTTGCGAATATGGAACTGAATACCAAGGTGCCAGTATTTTGTCACGGTAGTAAAGATGTCACAATGATATCTCTTGGTTAAGGTTCGGAAAAACTGCTCAGTGCAATTGGCCGAGGTAATATGAAACTCACTGTGCAATAACAGTGATTGAGCTCGATGTCAGGACTATGCCAATGATGCTCGTATCACGCGACATCTAGATTGCTTCCAATGTAATCGACTCGATTCATCAAAAATTCAATTTCCTTAGTGTGTAATTTGGTATCTAACTCTGATGTTCTGGTGGTAATGTCGGGGCAATAAGTGCTGGAGACCCAACGGTTACGAACACTATGATAACAGCATGCGATCAAATTGTTACTGAATTGCGCTGATAACATCCCTCTTGTCAGAGAAATCATGCGGGTACCCTATCTTGATGGACAAAAGTCGATCAACCAAAACCTTACTGACATACGATATTTATTTTGCAGGTGCAAAACGCAACATTTGTCGCACCTGAGGAGCACTTATTACTCAATGTTTGTGGAATGAATCTCTCGCAATTAACTTATTACAAGTTAAGCACAATTGCTATTGCAAAACGCAACATTTGTCGCACCTGAGGAGCACTTGTTATTCAATTTTTGTGGAATGAATCTCTCGCAATTAAGTTATTACAAGCTAAGCACAATTGCTATTTGTCTCCATTACCTCAGACTGCATCTCTTCTCGCTGCTCCATTAGCCATCTACTAGTAGTGTTTCCATCGGCATTGAAACCGATGGATCAGGTCTCTACATCTGACTGCACTGTAGATAACATTTAACGAGATGACCATAAGTCACGAACGCTTCTAGGCATCAACACCGTCGAGATCAAACTACAATCATTCACTTTTCTCAATGTGTAAATTCACAATCCGAATGTTAAACTGTGTATAAATCATATTAACTATTAAGCGGTAAGTTTAGTCTTGCATTAGTAGGTCAGGGGTTAATATTGATACGAATATCATTTCGGCAAGGCAGCTAAGCTTACATAATACTAAAACGGCGGATATGTTCAAATATGAAGCAAGTATTGGGATACACCAGTAAACACCCGCCTTTTAAATTATGACAAATATAACTGGATGTTGTATATTGTAGCAAATGGCTCGGCACAATATGACCCTGACGCCAAGCTATACACGCAAAGCAGTGAAGCAAAAAATTCGAAATGCATGGGTAAATAACCATCAGAATCGGCAAGAATAAGAACCTCGGTCGCATGACATGAATACAAACACTCCTGGCTGGCTTACACACTCGCAACAATTCGACCGATATTCTCACCATGCCTCCTTGATTTTCGATCATTTATTGCGATGTCACGTATAATGGTATTGCCGTTCTCTAGCAGGGTTAGTGTCACTTATAATGGTGCTCCTGTACTCTAGCAGAGGTTGTGTCACGTATAATGTTGTTGTAATTCTCCAAAAGAGGTCCACGCACCGGCGCAGAGTTTGTTGCGATACTTTAAATCCCTACAGTGGCATGTGCAGAGCGAATCATCGATGAAAACTGCATTGGTAAATAGTTATGTCAGATCAGTACCTGACAGATTTGTTTGTCTTTGATGATACCACACCAAGAGAACACAATGGTAAACCTCGCTTCTTATGATAAGCCAATCAGCTGTAAACATCATGCAACGTAAGCTAGCCTTTATAGGACCCTAGTGTAACAGGTGACTATAGAGTGGGAATCGCTAGAGCAGCAGGGCCATAGTACTGTGTCGTATGTGCAATACAAACACATTGGTATATTAGATCTCTACAAATTAACTGCTATGGTGCTGTTCAAATCTTAATGTGATCTATAAATATTTGAGTGCAGCAACGGTTTTGATGCATATTTATAGATAAATATATATATATATATATATACATATATATATATAATATATATATATATATATATATATATATATATTATATATATATATAGATATATATATATATATATATATAGATATATATATAGATATATATATATATATATGTATAGATAGATATATATATAGATATATATATATATATATATATATCTCTATCTCTCTATATATAGATACATATACTATATATCTATAGATATCTATATATTATATAATTATCTCTCCTCTATATCTCTCTCTATAAATATATATCTAGATATATCTCTCTATCTCTCTATCTCTCTATCTATATCTCTATATCTATATCTCTATCTATATCTATCTATATATATCTCTATGATATCGTAAGAGAACTATCTGCATTGCGACATCATTCGGATTTGCCGCTGTCATTTGACAAAGCCATTGGTTTAGTAGAGAACACTGTTGGAATGATATCTCGTCTGTGACTGCGGTAGTTTGTGATCCTTCCAATCAATATTACGAATTTTCTGAGCCGGGTGTAGCGTTGCAAAGTTAAATAATTGATACGTTTACAGCAAACTGTGCTTAGCAATACTTGCCAACGACAACACAGGGCAAAAGATGACAGATGAAGTATATTTTTACTAATGTAATATACATGACGTCTGACCACGTATCGACTGCCGCATGTTACATGGCTGACTCATACGTTATCGCCTTTGATACCATTCGTTGCGTTTTGAAACATTCATGCCTGGGGCTCAACTGGCTCTCCATCTGTCAAGACAGACAATTAATGATTTTGCCAAAAGAGAGACGGGTTCTAATGGTACGCATTTACACATCCATGCCTTGGCTGCTGGTGCAGAAAGATATTTGCAAAACATGACCCGCTATTATCAACCTAATGCACCGGACAAAATCATGGAATTGTGCCCTTTGCACGACACATTTACATTCCACCATAAGTGACATATCATTGTAGTCATCATTTTCATATATAGAGTATAAAACAACAATGATATGTTGTGATGCAGGTATTCAGGTGCAGCCAAAATGTTATTTGTTGATTCTCAATATAGAAAGAGTTTCGTAAACAATACTGAGTCCTTAGTCCGTTACGGACAGGATTTGCGAACAGCAGAGACTCTATGAGATTTAAATGCGTTACCAACTAATCCTGCAATATGCTCTACGCAGGTTCGTATGCAAATCACCTAAATATTTCGGAAGAAAAGTCATCAAACTAAAACCTAATGCTAAACAACATATAATGATTGATGATTGTATGATTAATTAAAATATTCGCTAGAATGGTCAGGAAAGTTTTTTTTACTCAAAAAGGCAAAACCCGTGGCCTTGAATATAACTTGCAATCAATAATCAGTTTCAGGCACACGAAACAAATAGCGATACTGAGTTTAAAGAGAAACCAAATATACGTATATTTGCAAACCTGCTAGCCGTATGGACGTTTTGATGTTTGTTAATTCTGGCGGTATTGATGCCTATTTTACATTGCTTTGTAACCTTTATGATAACGAGTATATTCTATATATAATCTCACACTTGTCAGTCTTAATCATCCGATTATCAGATCACATCTGTTTAATATCTCATTACCCAAAATAAATTCTACGGTGAAATGACTTTCTTGTCTCGACTGAATGGAATGTGATCACGAAATAATTACACGTGAACTGTACTTGGTTTAGATAAAAGCATCGCAAACTAATTGCCAAGTCTATGGTCCTAGCTCCTAAATAATATAGCAAATAGGATTTCTTGTAGTGGATACTAAGGTAAGAAATAAAAATTCGAAATGATGGTTGCTTGCTGTTTAAAAATACTTGAAGTGGATAAAGTGGTATAACTAGCTCATCATGGAAACAAGAAACACGACGGCTAAAACGACAAAGCAGGTGTTAAGAAACATGTCCTCCCAACAACATAGTCATAGTCATGCTCACGTGGATAAGAGTTAGGAAGGTGTGGATGAGGTTCCTTGGGATCAACTAACATGAATAATAAAGTGGCTCGGTGATCTAATGTTTAGCACAAGAAACTTACGATAACTTAACGTTAGTATGTGCATCAGTATTTTGTTGATGGGCACCATCGAAACATATCCCTATTTCATTGTGAGAGGTTACCTTAATGATGTGTTGTGATGCAGGTATTCAGGTGCAGCCAAAATGTTATTTGTTGATTCGCAATATAGAAAGAGTTTCGTTACAGACCGCATATGCGAACAGCAGAGACTCTTGGAGAAATAAATGCGTAACCAACTAATCCTGCTTGTAGATAGACCGGATATACGCACTAAGCTATTGTTACGTTTTTTTAATTTTGGGGTTAAATGCACCGTTAGTAACGACCCAAACGTTCGACTTGCTACTATGCTCACTCATTCTATGAGAATGCAAGGGAACATAGTATTGCATGTTATACCATTCGGAGTGAGTGAGTACGGGGATTAACGCACACCAACACTAATGTTTTATATGCTGCCTTCAAAGGGGAATAGATAAGATTGACCTGATTAAGCAACCGCGTTCTTAGATTAATAGAAAAGTTGATGATGATGACGAAAAAGATACAAATGCAAATAGTATCCTAGAACAAGTCACCACCAACCAATTGACTGGACCAGCCTATCGTCTAAGCGTAATCCGGGCCTGAGTAGTGTGGTGCGGACTTGGCCCTCAAAAGGACCGCTCCACTCACTGATCTGGATCCCATTGTCCACCGACGAGTCGCAACACACGTTTCCTCCTGCATGTCGTAAGAAGCGACTTAAAGGGGACAACCTGTTGGCCAACAGGTTGTCCGCTTTACTCTTTTTGTACTCTACCATTTCTCTTAAATACGGACAACAGAGAGATAGACACTCTTTGGATGGCTAGATAATCCAATGAAGCAAGAGAGATATATCACAATAGCGAAATGGATGACATAGTCTTAGGTTAATTAGGATCAACTTTTGCAGAAATAAAGAGACTCAGTGCACAAATACCCGCCGATGAATGAACGGTAGTATGCGCACCATTCGCCTGTTAATTAGTGCATATCCCTTTCTTGTTAATCAACCGTGTATAATAACAGAAATACTGTTGTAGGAAATGGAATTGTGCATTGTTGTTTTTTAATCCATTGTTGCATTAAGCATTTATATGATGCAAAATGTGTAATGCTGTATATCATATAGTGTGGCGGTGATTCTGCCAATAATATATTAGACTTAGTGCATGACTGCTTTGAGCACCATTTATACATCTATGTATCTCATATAATTGCATCACAGCTCGCCATGACAATTGTTTTGAGGCAAAATATCTGCTGCCAATGTTCATGTACGTCTCTCTCGTGGCACATTAAGTGTAAACATGCGCCACCTGACGGGCTAATCCATGTTTACAGACTCCAGGAGTAGCCGGAAATTACACCCTCAGGATGCCTCAAAAATTGCATCAACACACGGGTGGAATAACGATGTAACGCAAAGCTGTGTATTTCAATCATGTCTCTATTAGCAATCCTGTCCGATACCATTCAATTAATTCCATTTAAATTATTATTATATACTAGATAACATAAGGCATCTGCATTATGCTAAGTATGGATTGTCTGTAGGGGTAATACTGTTCATATTTTAGTTAAGTATAGAATGTTTACAGTATACTTTATCTGCTGGCTCAGCACTTCTTAGTTAACGGTATGAATCCGAATCTTTCGGCTGCTTATATTACAATAACGTCAATAAATTATTCAAAGCCATATCCTCTATTTTTTTGTGAATATGGTATTCAATTGAACGCTATTGGCGCGTTTCGTGAATTAAACTTTGCATACCGCATGATATCAGATAACTGTAAGGTCCTATACTATATCAAACTATATCAAAAAGATTAACAGAATGGCAAAACAAAGCGAGCACATTTGTTTGGCATGTAATCAACGTCAATCACACTTGGAAGGAGCAAGCAGCTATACACTGAACAGTGAGTCAGGCAGCGAGCTTTAAACTCAGTTATAATAGAATAATGATGTGCCACGAAAGGAGCATTCAATACGAGGTTGTTTCCTCTTGTTACTGAAACCACACCACGACACATTGTTTGTGAGCTCTCTGCTAAATTACATCCGAGTAAAGCAGACGGGCAAACATATCAAGATATTTATGAGATCTCAACATGGCTTGGTATGACCATGATCCTTGAACAGACGAGTCAGCACAGTACAGGGGGTTAATTCGGTTCTAGTACATTTACCCATTGATGCACTGCAGTCTATTCAAAACCTTCCACAATTGGTTGGCAAAAACAGAATGAGGTAATAGTTGCTTTGTAAATAGAGTAATGCAACCATTGTAAATGAAGTGTGCTATTTTTCATTGTGTTACATATGCACGTGATCGAGCAATTGTGAACAGAATAGCATGCGAATAAAGGTGGGAAGTTATTGTAGATAAGCATTAGTTTCGTCCATTAACTGTTGACAAACATGCGATTGTAAAGCTAAGCGAAAAAAACCCCACAATTCCCTATATTTCGATCAACTCGTGGATGCATTTAGCTCCCATTCAGTTGGAGCGAACCCAGTGCCATTGTACTGCAGCGATTAATGTTCTCCATTGATTGTTTCATATAGATGTCCACCTTGGCATATAAGGGAAGTATATCTCAAGAGCGGTTTGAACAGAACACAAACGCTGTATCAATACGCTGTTATGATCGCGGTACAGAACTTACTAACGTCACTAGGGATGCGCAAATATGTCGATTGCAAGATGCATGGCAGAGATAAAGATAAATCGTACATTGTAACAGTGGTGGCGTGTAATGTAGGGATTAACTCAAAACAGGGACTACAATATAATAGAAGATTTGTATAACCTTGAATAAAAACATTCCCAGTTATCAGATATTACAATTTTTTTCCGAACATATATTTAATAGCCAGCAGGGTTCACAATCATTTGCAATAAAATACATATCAAATATGCTTGATTAACATTAGGCATAAAGAGCTCATTCAATCCTTAGAAGGTAGTGCAATATTTGAATAGTCGTAAAACAAATGGGGCTGGTTGCTGGCCTCCCGCAGGTAATAATTCACTTACATCACCTCAAAACTCGATTCATAATTACTCTCGGCATGGTGTATACTCTTGATGACGGATGCTCACGATTGACTGGGGTATCACAGTAGCGTTTCAATGTAAGCCTGCGTTTGGTCAGTGCCCTTTACAACCTTTTACTCATGTGCTGCGTAAAATACGGGAAAGCAGGGCATGACTGCACGTTAGAGCACTTGAGCCCTGTCAAGGGAGAAACAGCGACTGTACGGTTTAGAGCATTATGGAATTCTGCAGTGAACTATTGCTTTCTGCATATCGATAAAAATGAAATTGAAAACAATAAACACTCATATACACATCAAACTGGTTAACAGTGAATAGGCTATTGCTATTGCTATTGTTGCTATTGCTGCTGGTTGGGTGCAAACTGATAAAATTCATTCCGATTGCACACATGTTTGTGAGGGCAAGTTTACGGCATGTTGATCTAAATCAAATTCAAGATAAATCCACAGAGCTGATAACACCACCACTGTAATGTCAGATTGACCAGTCACAGCGCGGTCTGCGTGACTGTGTAGGGGTGTGGGTGGGCAACGAAACGTTTAGGAGTAGGTATTCGCCAGGGTCAACGAAAGGATAGGTCCATTGCAAACTGGGGACAGATTGATTAATAATAAGGTATATAATCATCTGTATTTGAGTTGCTAAACAGTACGCGATGTTGATCCCTACCAAGGTGCAATCTACGTCTCTTGTGGCGAATGTATCAGAACAGTTGGTACAACCAGCTCCCTGTCACAGCTCCAACAGATGGGGATTAATCGTGATCAAATTCATGATAAGTCCCAATAGATATTAACACGACGACTATTATTCCGTATTGACTAGCATACATGACTGTGGTAATGGAGATTCCCTTCCGCACGTCTGTGAGCAATCTACGTGCTTTAAGAACGACACGGCTGGCATGTGCATCATCATGCTCGCGTGCAAGAATTTAATTCACATAAGCATTGTCAAATCGAATTACAGTCAAACAGATAAATAAATTGATTGAAAACTCCGTTATTAACGCAATGTTAAGATTACGGTGATAGAATTGACGTTTGCATGGCAACTCAGTTAGTCCATTTGCTGTCAGATATAATCGGACAGCGTTAACATCACGCTATGAGCGACCTTATGATGCTTCTCATCTTATACAAACATTGTGGGATGAAAGATAGCTTTCTACTGAAACTGAGTTGATACCTGCGATGCTGAAATATTGTAATATATTCAGCCATAACTCATGATGTCTAAAGTGATGTTCATTTACATATAAGTATGTGTTTGCCAACAATAGTTATTGATCCGATGTATTCACATGGTGCCTCTGTTTGATTCAGTTTGTTTTTAAGTGAACTCAAAAATCAACCAGCGCTATGCCCTTTCAACAACAAACTTCATCATGATTTGTACAGTTTAAGATAGAAACAAAACCATAACAAAAGTCATCGGTATACAGAAATGACCGTGGTCATATCTTTCGAGTTAACCTTAGGATGAACGCTTACGATAAAGACAGGTTAAGGATATAACACATAACATTGTGTAATTTGACCCAAGACTCATTTGAAAACAGCTGTATCGGTTTCCATCGTCGATCCAATATATTTCTGTAATAACCTACCAAGACGCTTGCCAGTGCTCGTGATAGTTTTATGCAATATGTGATTCTAAGAAATATGCTTGTTACCGAATCCTCGTTATTTGGTAAAGCAATCCATCTGAGCCAACAATAGTGCCCGCTCTACAGGATCAAACAAAACACCTTTCATATTTTATTCCGGTCTATGCCACTACGGTGAAACAACGAATTGAATAGAGGGTGCGCAGCTGTGTGGCTTATGAGAAGGCCAAACACAATTTATTACAGCTATTGGGTAACAACACCGAGGTTAGAATAAAGGTAACCACGCAACATTACACAAACATATTATTGCTACAGCTATTCGCAATGCTGCGATTCGAAAATTTTGACTGACTGTCTACTAAACTCCCAGTCAATCTTTGCACATACGCTAATAAATAATGTACATGTTTTTGGTTCCTTATTGAATACGGATGCACAAAATGACACTAGCTATCTCTGGACATGCATTGTTGTCATCTTACGTTGGGAAATATGTATGCCGCTATGAAATGTCAGGTTCAAACAAGCTATACATCAACAACATAACTAGGGCGCAACAGCCGTCTAGGGTTTGAGGCTGCTGGTTTAGTGCACAGGGCCTCGCCAGCAAAACTCTTACAAAGATGACTAGAAGGCAAGTGGTCGGGTTTGCGACAATGTATGGGCACTGTCTGCGTCTAGGGTTTGAGGCTGCAATGATTGGCTCATATGTTAGTCGATTGCCGTTAGTGCTGGATCCGAAACATCCATTATTAAATTTTTCTAAAGAAGCATTTTGCACAAAAAGGTAATGGAATTAATGATGCTTCCTTGCGTGTATTGTCCCTGTTGTCGACTCTGGGCCATACCTGAATCCTGAAGCTTTACTTGAATGATGGCTCATATGATGCATTCGAAAATTAGATTATGACAATCCTTCATAGTAATATTTGGATTTTCTTTCTGAAGCTTTGTGTTTTCTTTCACGACGCAGTATTCGCAATGGGCTTTAACAGAAACAGGCCCAGGAAGTAAAGATCGTGCATTATTTATCAATCTAAGTCTATGGCATTCTAGTTTGCGATTTCGATATCCTTCTTTGATTTCGCTATTGATGAACCGATGTATCAACATGTGCTGCTAGTTTTGTACGTGTCATAGGTCCGGCAAAATAAGAAACACAGTCAGAAATTTATATTCTAGTTGCCTCGTGGTCCATCAGCCAGACAATTTTCTCTACCTCGGATTGCACCACCTGAGATTGTATATTTGAGCAATTGTAAAGAGCTCTGCTACAATCATAAAATAATTCAAAACACATGATTTATCAAAAATAGATACCTCTCTCTCATGAATAATCTAATGAAAGAGCCTCCATGTGCACTCCATAATGCGATTAACCTAAGGTGCTCGCTCAATTAGTTAGAACTCGAAAGGGTTAGGAGAATTTATTGGCCCTACCTGCCACAGCGTCTCGCATTAACTAAGATATTATTTGAACAAAAATACAACAGTGTAGAATAAAGTTCCATTAAAAGAACATAAGAGGAGTTGAAGACCTGCAAGCTTTATCGTCATCAGGATTCCAGAGAAGCAATTTTCTAACCTCGAAAAATGCTCTTTTGATACGCTGTTAGGATACATTACAGTCGTGTTGCCAGCAATAAGGTGCGGTTTAATCTGATGCGAATCAGCCCGTACGATACCCTTATTAGATCATCAGCCTTTGGTATCGCTTTCCCCGAAGGAATAACGCGGGGGTAAATGGCGTTTGATTCACGTCGATTCTATGGAGAGCAACCATGGCACAATTATAATAGAAATATATTTCGTTGTAGACAAAAGCATCACTGGTTAATGATCAGTGTTAAGGTCCAAACTATTTATTTCCACCAAGGTAATTACCAGGGTTCTAGCAACCCAGGAGTCGCTAACTTGGATGAGTTGTTGTCATTGAATGCCACAATTATCAATCCTATGCGATGACCAACGAAGGGCTGGATGTTATGCTGAATATGCCCGTATTGAGACTTATCATTAACCTCACTAGGATAATTTATTGACGTTAAAGCCGAAACTGAATGTTCGCAACCAGCTGCTGCTGGTGTTCATATCTTATGAATAAATGATGCAAGATAAAGTAGGACATGTTCTCTAGAGGCATAATTTCTTTAAGGAACCCGTTCCTGAGCGATGACTTGGTGAGGCTCTACATGCTGACCTAACACTAGCTAACCCAACAACACAAATCATTCAAAAACGTCAGTCGTATCATTATCATTAAGCCCAATTGGTGGTCCAATAATCTTGTGGTGTTACACTTTGTTCCGCATCATTGTTTTCTAATGGTACTAAAAATGCGGGAACGGCCTTTATACTGGATTCGATGGACGACTGGACGGCTGATTAAACACCTTGGATTAAGGGCGATGTTTCAATCACATGAATGCAGTGAGCTACGGAAGAACAACAACTCCATCAACGGATTTTATGCACTTGCGGTTGTTTTTGGTCACATTTGCTTTTTAGAATCGCTCTTTTGAATCACCCTGAAAGAAAGCTATTTATCACCTCTCTCTGAGGCAAATAGTTTGTACTGCATGGGAAAATATAGAGCAATTCTGTAAAGGGTAATAATGAATAATACTTGCCTACGAATTCCAGGTCACTTGACCGATCAATGACCTTGGCGTTATTCGACTGACTTTCCATGGAAACAAGACATGTAGCGAAGCATTAGCAATGGATCCAGCAGTTGTGTTACTGACGTTGTTTGTATATTAAACATTAAGAAAGTTCCCAATTATCATAGTACCATCACAAATTTTTTCACAACAGGAGCTGAATTCTTCACGAAAATACACCTATCTGTTGGTCTAGACCTTTGATAGCGTTAACTATAAGAGATCATCCAATCACTGATTGCAGATCATGTGAAATGTTCATTATCTATCTACGAAACACAGCGAATTTTGTTGTCACTTAGTCGCATTGTTGGCTTTGAAAACGGGGTGAAATGGCTAATTCATGATGCACCAATGATCAATATTGCTCCAATAGAATGTGAATGTATTAATGACTTCTGCATGTATGTACTAGTCATGTCCACATCCATTTGGCCGACCGATACCCTAACCACGTGTACAATTACGCGTTATAGATATTATATGAATTATAAAAAAGCCAATAGCCAGACTTCAAAAAATCACTTAACAGAACTCCATGCGGCGTTTGCTTAATTGTTATTCGTGAGAGCAAACAATATCGCGTACCTTAGACATTTACGTGCAGTATCTCTGGTTTGATCTATTGCGAAACGAACAAAATACCCAATAGAACAACCACCCTTCCATGCCATGATGTTAGCATTTCAATTCAATATGGCTGGTACCGTTTCAGTGCAACAGGTGTAACTGAGGCTATGAATAACGAAGTAGCCGAACATTATCAGTTATTTCAGTCAGAACGGCAACATTTGTCGTGGCAAAAGTGGACACATGGTGCATATATTCAGCTAATAATTATTCAGATACTAACCCTGGCGTTAGACTGCGGTGTGGTAAAAATGGATATACTCTGGCGCAGATACCTACGCCATGTTGTGACAGTTACTGAAATATAGATGAATGCTTAGGATCGGAAACCACCTAGCAATTCGGCTATTGCCAGCTATAAAGCACCATATGCTTTTATAAAATAAAAACAAGACACCGGATTGGACCGAAGGACAATCATAGCCGCCACGCTATTTAACGTTATGTGCTGTGCAAGCAGTCGATTATGTACACAGCTAATGCACATATGTAGTAGAAGTTGAATGGGAGGGGGTGCTGTCAACCGGCGCAATCGATCAAGGGGTGCAGGAACGTCATTGTCCATTTAGCCTGTAGCCCAGTGACTAGTGATCGCATTACCTGCCGAACTGGCGGCATTCACAGTCAACATGTCAAACAGATCAGCGCTGTGGTTGCGTCAAACAATATTGCTTACACAATGGTTGATACAGGGAGTTACATGCTCAGGTAAGTGCAGAAATAGCCATAAACCATATGGTAGTTGGAAAAAAATATTTAAAGCACATAGTAACTACTGAACATTATTTCATAGGGTTTAACCTAATGTTTACTAAATAAGACCATGATATATGCTGCTGCTGGATTAAGACTGGCTGATGGCATTGAGAAGTACTCCCGCAACTGGAAATAGCCTTATGGACGCCTGGTTGTCGAATTCGCCGGTAAACCAGCATGACTGTCAGCTGTGGAGTACAGATCTCTCCGTTAATGGACTGATGAAATCGTCGCTCGTAGATGACAAATGGAGCTCAGTAGAAAAGGTAGGTGATTTCGGTGGCAGGTACCATACTCGCTCGATTGATTGTCCATGATTGAATGTCCATGATTGATTGTCCATGATTGATCGTCCAAGAATATTGCATCTCTCAAGTAAAAGTATTCTGTTATGCAACCTCGAACAATCTAATATGCTAACAATTGTATTACAGGTGCGGATAGAAATGCATACTTCACAAGCACAAGGAATATCTATGTGGATGGAATTCAATGCCAGTGGCACAGACAAATTTGATTGGTTCACACCGACTCGTTTGACATCATCAAATTATGGATTAGGTCCAAATTCAGCCAACTTTTTCACTTTGGATGGGTGAGTGGGTTGTATGTTTTTGTATATAAGTCGCACTTTGCCTGTACATTTCCGGTCAATTATTTTGATTGACAGCCCAGTTGCTCGACACTTCTATGTTGCTGCGTCCCACAACGGATGCGATGACGACCAAGTGTGGATGGAAATATTGGATGCTACAGCGCCATTGGCACCATCTCTCCTGCCATGCTTTCGCGACCAGATACAATCGAACCCCGTATTTCGATATTCTGCTTTGCCTTCTATGCCCCAGAATGCAAATGGTATGCACCAGGGACAGAACAATCTTCGAATAATATTCTATGTTAATGATATAACAACGCAACGAGTCGAAATAGGCGTTTTATCTACTAAAACAGTTAAACTCCAGATTACATTGTGCATACAACATAGTCTTTGGATTCGATGGTAAGATGAAAATCTTTTCATTGGTACATTGTCTGTTACAGACCTACAAGACGCAGACTTGTTTGTTGTCTATGTGACGACACCAGGTGAGTGTAGTCCTACGTAGTGTTTATCATCAGTTGATCTATTACCTGTAGATTCTGCTGTTTTATCATTTTCATTATGGACTGGTAGGATGCGGCCTCCATACATCGCGACTTGCCGCTTGCTCTTCCACAACTCAGTCTATCGTGAGCTGCAGTAAGTCAGGCAAGCGCTTAGTAGGACCGCCAATGCACACTGTTGACGATACATCGAGAATACAATGCACTATAACATGCATGGTCACGTTGTATTGTGAATCGACCAACTACAATGGGATGACCCGGAGATGTGAGCTGATGTCGGCGTGTGTTACATCATCAACCCCTTTGATGGACTCGCCTGGGTACCAATATTGGAGTCCTGGTAATTGCTAAATTCTGAGAACTGGTTATCTGCAAATAGCTGTTGTCACTTATCCATCAATCTACACCAGTTACGTTAGCAAGCATGCGAACATTACATTGTGCATGCGATGAGTTCAGAAGCACGAAATTATGGACCATCATAGACTGCGAAATGCCGATACGGCATTTAACACTGTTGCTAAATAAGACCTCTGGACATCTAGTTTAATAACGTGTACGCCGATCACGATTTCAATTGAAATACTGTGCGTTATTTAATGCAACATATCTATCAAGAGCTCGCATTAGCGTGGTTGGTTATGTACCATTTGCGATTTCACATCATAGTTTGGCCAGAAAGTAATTATTGATCACCTCTGTCGAAATGGCTTCTAATGATCAGGATTATTGGTGTTTTACAAGGTGATACTTGTGGTTAATTTGTACTTGCTGATGCTGTAAATGCAGGCTTCAAACATGCAAGTACCGTACTAGGTGACAGCTGAGCATTTCCCATAAAATTGAAACGAACTCTTTTTCTATCGGATTCTGAATTATGACGTTTGATATCAAGGAATTCTTCACTTATTTACTTAATTATTCTCGCACTACATAGCGCGATTTTTGTCATCGAAAGAATGCGCCATTTAAGCAGTGCTTTGAAATTAAATGAAATAAGAATTGTACAATACGTCAGTATCTCATTGAATGTATCAAGTAAATACACAATTGCTTCTATTATGCACTCCACTGTATCTTATACAAACATGATTCGATTGGGACGATAGGGACGGAAGGGCTGGGACACGAAATGGGAAGGTTGAATATGTAGGTGGACGTAACTCATCCGCAATTTAGAAATCGACAACGCCAGGCTGTAACTCATTTAGCAGCACTGTAGGCTTCGCTGTTCTCGTTCATTCGCGCACTTCCAGTAGACTCTCGCATTAGGGTTCGATATGGGGACAGTTGTGTACATCATTGGGCACTGATCCATGCCACCTTTGGAATGTCCTAATGCTAACTGATAATATATTTTCTAATAAATGTAATGCTTTGTTCTGTTATTAAGTTTTTCGAGCTATCGATAATATTATGCATTACTATGATTAGATTTGCCAGGTATAATTCCTCTAGGGTGAGAAGGAGAGCACAAAGGGAGACCTTGTTTTCCCTGTTAGGTCAGTATGTGAGAAAAAATAAACACTCAAATCATTATAAGTGGCTTTACAATCTTTGATCTCGATGTAATAAAATGATTGTGGAACAATTTATCATTTCTTGTCTCCCTGTTTCCGACTTCCGTGCTGATTATGTGCATAATAAAGTCCGGTTAACGTTAACTTTAACGCTCGGTCTCGCTAGTGAAGCTCACGTGCTCAGGAACTCGCCGGGATTGATACAGGGTTGTTACCGAAGAAGCTTGCTGCTGCTTGTTGTGGGGTGGTATTGATGCCTACTGTTGCATGATATTTTAAAATAACTTACGAATAGCACCAAACATATTTGTTGGTCATCAATGTGATTACGTATGATCAATATGGACACCAAATGCTATGTACATAAGCGTCAATATGACCTGCACTTGCTGAACGATGACGGATTGAAATAAAGATTTACTAACATTTCAAAGGCATGCCAGCCTGGCAATTCGCCATGTGCAGTTAAGTCACCAGTCGGTATGAGCATATGTCATATTGCAACCACCTTCAGCAGCGGGCCGTCTATTTGTTATGGACCTCTGCTGACTTGTCTAGGGTGGCGGTTATTAACTACAAAAGAGCTGGCCTCCAGATGTCACATGATCTTACAGGTGTAAACATGAGTATAACATCACAAGAGCATCATGCTCTTTTCCACATTGTCATATGTCCAATTAGGTCATCAACATATGAGTTTACTACTCGAGTTAGTTGAAAAGAAAGAGTCACTAATGCTACCTTATGCTACCCTGGTATTGTCACCTGGTAATATCACTCCCGTCGAGTAATATTGACGACAACCGCTGGTGCAAAACGCAACATTTGTCGCACCTGATGAGCATTTGTTATTCGATTTTTGTAGAATGAATCTCTCGCAACTTATTACAAGCTAAGCACAAACGCTATTTGTCTCCATTACCTCTGACGGCATTTCTTCTCTCTGCGCCTTTGCTATACGCGCAAAGCAGTGAAGCAAAACATTCGAAATACATGGGTAAATAAAAATCAGAATCGGCAAGAATAAGAAACTCCGTTGCATGACATGAATATAAACACTCCTGGCTGGCTTACTCACTCGCAACAATTCACCTGATCTTCTCATCATGCCTCCATGATTGTCGATCATTTACTGCGATGTCACGTATAATGGTATTACCGTTCTCTAGAAGGGTAAGTGTCACTTATAATAAAGCTCCTGTACTCTAGCAGAGGTTGTGTCACGTATAATGATGTTGCGTTACCAACTAATCCTGCAATATGCTCCACGCAGGTTCGTATGCAAATCACTTAAACATGTCTGAAGAAAAGTCATCAAACTAAAACCTAATACTAAACAACATATAATGATTGATGATTGTATGATTAATTGAAATATTCACTAGAATAGTCAGGAAAGTTTTTTTTACTCACAAAGGTAAAACCCTTGTCCCTTAATATAACTTGCCATCAATAATCACAGTTTCATGCACACGAAACAAATAGCGATACTAAGTGTAAAGAGAAACCAAATATACGTTTATTTGCAAACCTGCTAGCCGTATGGACGTTTTGATGTTTGTTTATTCTGGCGGTATTGGTGTCTATTTTACATTGCTTTGTACCCATTATGATAACGAGTAGATTTTATGTTCTCTCGGTATCTACGGTAATTTTATCGCGAGCGATAAATGCGGGATATAATCTCACACGTGTCAGTCTTAATCATCCGATTATCAGATCATTTCCGTTTAATATCTTATTACCCAAAATAAATTCTGTGGTGAAATGACTTTCTTGTCTCGACTGAATGGAACGTGATCACGAAATAATTACACGTGAACTGTACATGGTTTGAATAAAAGCATCGCTAACTAATGGCCAAGGCTATGGTCCAAGCTCCTAAATAATACAGCAAATAGGATTCGAAATGATGGTTGCTTGCTGTTTAAAAAGATTTTAAGTGGATAGAGTGGTATTACTAGCTCATCATGAAAACAAGAAAAACGACGGCTAAAACGACAAAGCAGGTGCAAAGAAACATGTCCTCCCGACCACTTAGTCATAGTCACGCTCACGTGGATAAGAGTTAGGAAGGTGTGGATGAGGTTTATTGGGATCAACTTACATATATAACAAAGAGGCTCAGTGATCTAATGTTTAGCACAAGAAACCTACGATAACTTAACGTTAGTATGTGCATCAGTATTTTGTTGATCGGCACCAACAAAACATATCCCCATTTCCTTGTGATAGATTACCTTAAGTGTGTAGCATTGAGAATGCAAGGTAACATAGTATTGCATGTTCTACCATTCGGAGTGAGTGAGTGAGTACGGGGATTAACCGCACACAAACACTAATGTGCTATATGGTGCCTTCAAAGGGGAATAAGATTGACCTTATTAAGCAACCGCGTTCTTAGATTAATAGAAAAAACGAACATAAAAGTTGATGATGATGATGAAAAAGATAAAAATGCAAATAGTATCCTAGGACAAGTCACCACCAGCCGATTGACTGGACCAGCCTCTCGTCTAAGCGAAATCCGGGCCTGAGTAGTGTGTTAAGGACATGGTCCTCAAAAGGACCGCTCCACCGACGAGTCGCAACCCACGGCCAACAGGTTGTCCCTTTTAAGTCGTTTCTTACGACATGCAGGAGGATATAGTGGGCCTATTTTACCCCCAGACCCACAGGGGGATATACCTTTGGATTGCAAATCCGAATTAATGTGATTCAGCTTTTTCAGGAAAGGATGAACGTCATGTGTTTTATTTTCTGTGCTGTTTTTGTACTCTACCATTCCTCTTAAATGCGGACAACGGAGAGATAGACACTCTTCGGATGGCTTAATAATCCTATGAAGCAAGAGAGATATATCACAAAAGCGAAATGGATGACATAGTCTGAGTTTAATTAGGATCAACTTTAGCAGAAGACCGATGAATGAAAGGTAGTATGTGCACCATTCGCCTGTTAATTAGTGCATATCCATTTCTTGTTCATCGACCGTGTATTATAACAGAAATACTGTTGCAGGAAATAGAATTGTGCGTTTTGTTTTTTAATCCATTTTTGCATTAAGCATTTATATGCTACAAAATGTGTAGTGCTGTATATTTTGTCTTAAGCTTATCATATACTGTGGCGGTGATTCTACCAATAATATATTAGACTAAGTGCATGACTGCTTCAGCACCATTTATACATCTATGAAACTCATATAATTGCGTCACGGCTCGTCATGACAATTGTTTTGAGGCACATTAAGTGTAAACATGCGCCACCTGACGGGCTAATCCGTGTTTACAGACTCCAGGATAGCCGAAATTACACCCTCAGGATGCCTTAAAAATGGCATCAATCTAGTGGAATAACGATGTAACGCAAAGCCGTGTATTTCAATCTTGTCTCTATTAGCAATCCTGTCCGATACCATTCAATTAATTCCATTTAAATTATTATTATATAATAGATAACATGAGGCATCTGCATTACACTAAGTATGGATTGCCTGTAGGGGTAATACTGTTCATATTTTAGTTAAGTATAGATTGTTTACAGTATACTTTATCTGCTGGCTCAGCACTTCTTAGTTAACGGTATGAATCCAAATATTTCGGCTGCTTATATTACAGTAACGTCAATAAATTATTTGAAGCCATATCCTCTATTTTTTGTGAATATGGTGTTCAATTAAACGCTATTGCCGTGCTTTACTTTGCAAACCGCATGATATCAGATAACTGTCAGGGCCAATACTATATCAAACTATATCAACACGATTAACAGAATGGCAAAACAAAGCGAGCCCGTTTGGTTGGCATGTTATCAGCGTCAATCACACTTGGGAGGAGCAAGCAACTATACACTGTACAGTGCGTCAGGCAGCTATCTTTCAATTCAGTTATACTAGAATAATGATGAGCCAAGAAAGGATCATTCAATACTTGTTTTTTTTATCTCTTGTTACTGAAACCACACCACGGCACATTGTATGTAAGCTCTCTGCAAAATTAAATCCGAGTAAAGCAGACGGGCAAACATATCCAGATGTTTATCTCGACATGGCTTGGTATGACCATGATCCTTGAACAGACGAGTCAGCACAGTACAGGGGGTTAATTCGGTTCTAGAGCGATACAGTTACACCAACAACGCCGCCGGGTGCCATTAACGTACATTCACCTATTGATGCATTGCAGTCTATTCAAAGCCTTCCACAATTGGTTGGCAAAAACAGAATGAGTTAATATTTGCTTTCTAAATAGAGTATTGGAACCATTGTAAATGAAGTGTGCTTTTTTACATTGTTTTACATATGCATGTGATCGAGCAATTGTGAACAGAATGACATGCGAAGAAAGGTGGGAAGTTATTGTAGATAAGCATCAGGTTCGGCCATTAACTGACGACAAACATGCGAATGTAAAGCTATGCGAAAAAAACAACACAATTCCCTATATTTCGATCAACTCATGGATGCATTTTTAGAAATCGTTTGCCAACCTCATATCGTCAGTCGTATGATAATGATATTAATTACCGGTGTTGCCGAATTTATCATTAGACAATAAGCTCCAAGATGGAACAAAGCATAGTCACAATCCAATCCATTGTCGTTCAGTTCTCTTAAGCAATTTATCGTACGCATAATCGACCGTGGAATAGTTAGACTCTTAGGCGTGATAGTCTGGCGATAAGGGCTCCCATTCAGTTGGCGCGAACCCCGTGCCATTGTACTGCAGCGATTAATGTTCTCCATTGATTGTTTCATATAGATGTCCACCTTGGCATATAATGGAAGTATATCTCAAAAGCGGTTTGAACAAAACACAAACGCTGTAGCAATACGCTGTTATGATCGCGGTACAGAACTTACTAACGTCACTAGGGATGCGCAAATATGTCGATTGCAAGATACATGGCAGAGATAAAGATAAATCGTGCATTTTAACAGTGGTGGCGTGTCATGTAGGGATTAACTCAAAACAGGGACTACAATATAATAGAAGATTTGCATTACCTTGAATAAAACATTCCCAGTTATCGGATATTACAATTTTTTTCCTAACATATATTTAATCGCCAGCAGGGTTCACAATCATTTGCAATACAACACATATCAACTATTGGTGATAAATATTAGGTTTAAAGAGCTCATTCAACCCTTAGTAGGTAGTGCAATATCTGAATGGTGGTAAAAAAATGGGGCTGGTTGCTGGCGTCCCGCAGGTAATAATTCACTTACATCACCTCAAAAATCGATTCATACTATGTCCGCAATTACCCTCGGCATGGTGTATACTCTTGATGACGGATGCTCGAGATTGACAGGGGTATCACAGTAGCGTTTCAATGTAAGCCTGCGTTTGGTCAGTGCCCTTTACAACCTTTTACTCAATCATGTGCTGCGTAAAATATGGAAAAACCAGGGCATGACTGACTAAGAGAACTTGAGCCCTTGCAAGGGAGAAACAGCGACTGTAAAGTTTAGAACATTATGGAATTCTGCAGTGAAGTATTGCGTTCTGCATATCGATACAAAGCCATTTGTAGCGACACTCATTAAAACTGTGAAGCCTACCGGTACGTTGTAAGTTTGCGTTATGATTATATAGGCAGGACATTGTCAAACTGATTACATGATGACACAAGTAGTAAATATTGATAAATGAAATATTACTGTAACACCAATTGAAAACATTAAACATATACACATCAAACTGGTTAACAGTGAATATTTTTGCTATTGTTGCTGGTTAAGTGCAAACTGCAAAATGCATTCCGATTGCACAAATGTTATCGAGAGCAATTTACGGAATGTTGATCTAAATCAAATTCAAGATAAATCCACAGAGCTGCACTGTAATGTCATATTAACCAATCACAGCGCGGTCTGCGTGACTGTGTAGGGGTGCGGGTGGGCATCGAAACGTTTAGGAGTAGGTATTCGCCAGGGTCAACGAAAGGATAGGTCCATTGCAAACTGGGGACAGATTGATTAATAATAAGGTATATAATCATCTGTATTTGAAATGCGCGATGTTGATCCCTACCAAGGTGCAATCTACGTCTCTTGTGGCGAATGTATCAGAACAGTTGGTACAACCAGCTCCCTGTCACAGCTACAACAGATGGGGATTAATCGTGATCAAATTCATGATAAGTCCCAATAGGTACTAACACGACGACTATAATGCCATATTGACTAGCCTACATGACTGTGGTAATGGAGATTCCCTTCCGCACGTCTTTTAAAAATCTACGTGCTTTAAGAACGACATGGCTGGCATGTGCATTATCATGCTTGCGTGCAAGAATTTAATTCACGTAAGCAGTGTCAAATCAAATTACCGTCAAAATAAATTGATTGAAAACTCCCTTATTAACGCTATGTTAAGATTACGATGATAAAATTGACGTTGGCATGGCATCTCAGTTAGTCCATTTGCTTTCCGATATAATCGGACAGCGTTAACATTACGCTATGAGCGACCTTATGATGCTTCTCATCTTTATACAAACATTGTGGGATGAGAGATAGCTTTTTAATGAAACTGAGTTGATACCTGTGATGCTGAAATATTGTAATATTTTCAGCCATAGCTCATGATGTCTAAAGTGATATTCATTTACATATAAGTATGTGTTTGCCAACAATAGTTATTGATCCGATGTATTCATATGGTGCCTCAGTTTGATTCAGTTTTTTTTAAGTGAACTCTATAAGCAACCAGCGCTATGCCCTTTCAACAACAAACTTCATCATGATTTTTACAATTTAAGATAGAAAAAAACCCATAGCAAAAGTCATGGGTATACAGAAATGACCGCGGTCATATCTTTCGAGTTAACCTTACGATGAAGGCCTACGATAAAGACAATGACTTGAGTGATGCACATGACTAGACGGAATGTAACTTCAAACGCGCTATATTATTCACTAATTACAGGTCAGAATGTGATACGAACACATTCTATTAGCGTTTTATACAAAACAAGAAATACAAGACAGTTTACTCTTTTTGCAATAATTATACGAATATTGCCTGCTCTGGTTAATGGGATTGGTACATTATACATTTTGCAATGACCACTAAGCTGAAACAACCATTGGATCAAAATGTCTTAGTTTCATAGCATCCACTGTTTCAATTTTGCTTTCCCCTTTTAAATACGTTTAGGTATTCTTCTAAAAAAATAATTGGGGAGCATCAAGGCCTGTTACGACTTGCAACGTAATGCCTCAAAAAAAATTTATTATCTGCTGCGAAGTACTATTTTATGGTGAGTGGAGCTTTTAGCAAGGCTGGTTTCCTTTTGCTAATCACACAGGCCCTTTCGCCTAGTTTGCATAAGGAAGAGATAATAAAAAGAAAGTTTCTCAGCAGGAGTGAGTTTTTTAAGATCTGGACATGAATTAAACTCAGTGACGAGACAGCATCAGTATCAGTAATTGAGATGGATGACCGAGTACCACAACACACACAGAAAGACAGATGGGCGTATTGGCTGGCAAACATATCAAGATATTTATGAGATCTCGACATGGCTTGGCATGACCATGTAGCTAATGACCTTGAATAACATAGTTGGCAAAATGCAGACTTCAGTCGATGTGCTTGCCGTGAATGCACGCAGTTTAACGATGAGTTAATATACTCAGCAATGCTTTAAACTAATGACCGCTAGCAAAGATTACCGGATGTGTTATCTACATGTGAACTGGTGATAGTAGCACAGCTGATTAGGTGAGAAGAGACATAGCCATATGAAACCATTATTATTAATTATGCAGATTTCAATATACCACGTGATTAAATCAGTTAGCTTGATATCGCTTAGAAATCGGCCTCAACCAAATATAATATAAAATAAGCATTGCATACATTCTCATATATTAAGGCTGCTGTCGACCTTTATTTCACCGCCAATAATACTCACGTCAACATGATTGACGACATGAGGTTAAGGCTATAACACATAATATTGTGTAATTGGACCCAAGAGTCATTTGAAAACAGCCGTATCGATTCCCATCTTCGATCCAATATATTTCTGTAATAACCTATCAAGAAGCTTGCCAATGCTCGTGATAGTTTTATGCAATATGTGATTCTAAGAAATATGCTTGTTACCGAATCCTCGTTATTTAGTACAGCAATCCATCTGAGCCAACAATAGTGCCCACTCTACAGGATCAAACAAAACACATCTCAAATTTTATTCCTGTCTATGCCACTGCAGTGAAACCACGAATTGAATAGATGGTGCGCAGCTGTGAGACTAATGAAAAGGTCAAATACAATTTATTGCAGCTATTGGGTAACAAAACCGAGGTTGGAATAAAGATAACCACGCAACATTACACAAACGCTTATTATTGCTACATCTATTCGCAATGCTGCGATTCGGAAATATAGACTGTCTACTAAAAAATAATCAGTCGATCTATGCTCATACGCTAATGAATAATGTACATATTTTTGGTTCCTTATTGAATATGGATGCACAGAATGTCACTAGCTATCTCTAGACATGCATTTTCGTCATGTTACGTTGTGAAATATGAAAATATACCGCTATGAAATGCCATGTTCAAAGCAAGCTATACATCAGCAACATAACTAGGCATGAACAGCCGAAGCCTAACCTTGAACTCTGGTTTAGTGCACAGGGCCTCGCCAACAAATCTCTTACAAAGATGACTAGACGGCTAAGTGGTCGAGTTTGCGACAATGGCTGGGCGCATCTACGTCTAGGGTTTGAGGCTGCATAATTGGTGTTAGTACTGCCGTTAGTGCTGGCTAAACATTCGTTATTAAATTTTGGAAAACCGAGCAACAATCACACGGCTAATAATATGCCTTGCGTGTATTGTCACTGTTGTCGACCTACCATACCTTAACCAACACAATGATGGCTCATATGATCCAGTCGATTAGACGTTTACAGGCGGGATCCGAATCTTCGCCAAGCACAACATATGTATTAAGTTACAACGCATATTGCAAAAAAGGTAATGGAATTACGCTTGGTGCGCTTCTCGTGAATGATCGCCTTGAAGCCCATATACTTCTATACACGCTTAATTACATTCAGGCTGTCGTATATAGTTGTTCAATCTATGCCCTAAAGATCATAAAACATAAGTACAAATGATTTTAGTAATTATATGACAGAAGCGAAGCGCAGAAAATGTGAGTGAAGGTATTGTGCCTATAACGAATTGATACATTGACATGGAGCGCTTTCAAAGCACGATATAATTCGACCCATACTCAACGGTCTTTATATTCGTCAATGTATGCTGTTAATCTGCAACTTTTTCTGTTAAATAAACTTTGCTGCTTGATTCCATCTAAACATCAAAAGAATCACTTACACTCAATTGTTACCTCAACCTCATCCCGGGCTCGTTTGACAATCAATTCCGTAGTAACAACATCCAATATTGGTTTTCCTAGATTGATTTGAACTCGGTCCACCACCCTCTCAGGACAAATTTAGACCGACGGTACACACAATACACATCGTATCATGTTGCAATGTAAATCGCGAATAGGAAAGGCGTCATGGCCCATAAGCGCTAACGACCCATTCGACGCGATATGATAATGTGTTGAACAGATAAGGAGAACGGATTTAACAGTAAATATAGCGTTGCAACCCATGCGACCCTGAATAGACGATTCTACCGCGATGATATTAGCCAGTTAATAGAATGCAAGAGTCATGCTTAACGCATTGATCGTCGATCATTATCGACAGGGTTTTAAATTCGCTGTATTGATCATGCTATCATGAATCACATACCGTCCGCTTACAGTATCTGTGTGTGGTGAGGATGCCGTAAAAACAGTTACTTCGCCAAATATACTGCTATGATAATCAGTTTGTAATTCGCGTGTTATACTAAATCGCATTAGGTCCGTGGGTAACGAAGCATGTTAATCCGATTGGCATTGGAGGTGAACCATATTGCAATTGAAACCTACCGGCCGATCATTAAAAACGTCGGCATTTCAGGCAGATGATGCAAATAACACAATTAGCCATCCAGTCTCTGTATGACGTTGGCACTCTCGTTTACCGCTTAACCGATATAACGTGATCATTCAAGTGATACAGGTTTAAAAGCTACATATAAACTTTGGAATGGCGATTTAAACAATTGCATAATCTGTTTATTAGATTGTTGCTGCTTCAATACAGCTAAATGAATCCCAAGGCTGGGGATCGCTTCGCGATGCCTGTCTGATCTCTATCACGGCTTCTTGGATAGCGAGTTGACAGAGATGTGATAACACGATCCCTGCATAAATCCCACCTTGCAACACAGGAAGCCATTTCATTAATATATATATATATATATATATATATATATATATATATATATATATATATATATATATATATATATATATATATATATATATATATATATATATATATATATATATATATATTATATATATATAAATATACTGACGATTACAACCATTCGTTGACTCCAACCTTTCGTGGATACATATATATGTAAGTATTTGTCTATATATGTATATGTGGAGTTTCTCAGAGGTAAATAAGAATAAGCAGGTGACATTACAATGAATTATTTACGGGATAAATGACGCGGCAAAATGTCATTGATGATAATCTATACCATTTCATTCTACGTGACACTCTGCAAACCATAATAAAACTACTTGTGCATATATTGGTTAACCGTGCCACGGGCGGTTTCGGCCTACAGGGGAATCGATCATGACAAAAGAAACCTATGCAAAATTTGAAATCACCATTTGAAATCACCATTTGTGCAACAAAAATTGTCCATTAAATCCCTTACACTAGGGATATTACGCCTGGATGGCTGATGGTGTTATCTGCATGATTTGCTCAAAAATGCACATGTTTTTCATGATCAGCCGGAAGGTTCATTAGCAATTTGGTCGACCGCCCATTCTATTCGGATTCACATGCTTCGTTACCCGCGGACTTAATGGCATTTATTATCACGAGAGTACTACAGAATGAACGGATTATCAAGGCGAAGTGCGTTTTTTTACGGCACATTCACCACACACAGGTAGTGGGCGGTCTGCGATCAATGTTATCCTGATCAATACTGCAAAAGCAAAACCTTCCCGATAATTACGGTTGATACAATCTGTTTAATTCGGTAGAAAACGAGTCGTGCTTTGCATGTGCGGACTAATATAATCATGGAAGTATGGTCTATTTAAGGTCACATGGGTTAATATTTGTACTGACAGATCCATTCCCGCTATCTATCTCGCTTACAAATACATTTGCTCGGTAATTTGCAACAATTTCAGTGCAATCTATCCGTGACATATTTTTATGTCATGAGTCCCAACAAACTGTGTGGTTATCATGATGGTTTTGGCAATCGTATAGACTCGCTGTCAACCTTGACTCAAGCAATCATCTATTCACCACAACAGAAGTTGAAACTTGTTGTTGGAAAAAATGGTAACAACCAAATCTTAGTCAACTATTTGTGAAAGATATAAAATGCATATTAACACGTCGTGACTTTTGCTTTACAATCTGATTACGAAAAATACTGTAACTAGTTCAGCAATACCTTTGTAGTTTAGATCCATAGTATTAATTTAAACCGAGATAGCAGATTATAATACGTCAACAACTGGATGTGTCTATCATTATGATATATATTTTGCTTTGAAACAGCCCATCACAGAGACAATGCATCGAACTTTAATTCACTACTACATTGGCAAAGCATGGTGTACTCTTATGAGCCATGACGCGTCCATCTATTTGTGATTGACATCGCAGCACTAAGAGTATACGCAGCTCTCGCTATCAAATAGTCCTTCTTAGAAGAGTGAATTTATTATTACTTGAAACATAGCATTACAAGTCAAAACATTTCTCGCTACTCCACATATTTTCGAAAAAGGCTATGCTTATCGTAGGAAACCATTGTTTTAAGGGGGCGGCGTAATTGATAGACAGACTCAAAGTAGAGGATACATTAATCTAATCCAGTGGACTATACACTGCGAGTTTATGAAAAATAAATAATTTGCAAAGTTAATTAGCCGTTTTGTGTTTAGAACAGACAATATTTTCATCGGAGTTTTTTTCTCTCCATAATTAGGTTACATTGATATTTCAGCGAATTAATTGATTAGTTTGCAGTATGTTCTATCCACCATGGCGTGGTACATACCTAGGTTACATGACTATATCACAGCACACTTATAATTATTCGTAACTAAGAGTAACCACACCATTACAAAAGATACTGGCGGCTGCTAGATTAGTTGGGCACAAAGACTACACTCCGAAAATGATTACTACTTGATATCGTCGCGTGCAATTGCCCGTCTTTAATTCTTGGCTAAAGTAAACGAATAATTGTTCACAGATTGAAAGTATTCAAAACCAGTTGCACTAGCCATTTGACTGCTCATAATTGTCGAATATGGAATACACATTGCATCGTGGTCTACAAATTAAGATGGCCGTAACCTTATGATTTCAATATATCGATTTTGTCACTGCCAAACACACTTCAATCGTCAGTAATGAGAACAGTATAATAACATATTCTCCGGCATATTCTCGCATCGGGAGACTTTCTGTCTACTCGAAATCCAAGAAGCCATGGCGGAGAGCACACTGACATCAACAAAGCTCAATTTTGTTGTGTACCCGGAATATCGAACCATGGCCTTAGGAGTAATTTAGCCGTAATAAAGCAGCAAAATTCTAATGTAATTTAGCTTCACTTGAAGGATTGTGATACACTCGCTCAGCGGTAAACGAAATCACCTACTTCATACAGAGAAGCACGAATCGATGGCTAATTGCATTATCCGCATGATTTGCCGGAAAACTTTATTCAGACGACTGGCATAATTTGCAGTTTGGTCGACCCTCCAAACCATTCGGATTTATATGCTTTATTACCCACGACCGTAATGACATTAATTTACACACGCAGATTACACAGAAAAAACATGACAATCAAAAAAAGCGGCGTATTTGACGAAATGATCATTTTTACAGCACATTCACCACACAGTAACCGGTCTGTGATCAATGTCACCCCGAGCAATACAGCAAAAGTGAAACCTTCCCGGTAAATATGGTTGGTACAAGCTGTCCAATGCCATAAACATTACCTGCACAGTCTGATATAGAGGTCAAAAGAATATATATATATATATATATATATATATATATATATATATATATATATATATATATATATATATATATATATATATATATATATATATATATATAGACAAAATGGTATGTATATAATTATATATATGAAATATATATATGCATATATATATATATATATATATATATATATATATATATATATATACATATATTTCAAAAGGATATGTATATAAAGACGGTTATATATACAATGAAATATACGTATGCATATATATATATATATATATATATATATATATATATATATATATATATATATATATATATTATATCCATTGTATACATATATAACGTCTTCATATACACATTCTTTTGTCTATATATATCTATGCATATATATGCATATATTTATATATTTGCATATATATATCTGTATATAAATGTATACATAGTTATATATAAATACATGCATATATATAATTATGCATATGCATATGCATTTTGCGGATCTTCAGTTGCAACATAATACATACGGATAAGGTTAGATTGATCCTTATGTCATGGTTTGTTACGACTAATCATAGATTCATACGGTGCCTTTGTGTTCAGAAATGCCGTCAGTCAAATACGCGGATGTATTCAAATCAAAACTCAAGAATTTTTCTTTTTAGTCAGTGCTATGACAATTAACTGCCTGATTAAGCGCTTTTGAGTAGGATTATTTCCTGGAAACAGGTGCTATACAATTGAATGTTATGTTATTTATATTATCAAACATTAATCATCCGCATAATAAGCGGCAGGGATCATACGCAGATCGTATAATAACACATCCCATGATTTCAGCAGCACACTGGAAGAATGATCCACATAAACGTTGATTTGGGGGTGGGGGGGGGGGAGTGGGAGTGTGCGGTTATTGGGGTTTATGCTACTTTGTCGAAAGGCGTTTGAGAGTCACAAATATCCATTTAGGCTATATTTGCCAGTGACCAATCTAAAATCACACAACTTCAGTACATTTGTTGTACAATTGATGATTGTGATGTTGGTTCATTAATACTATATCCCAAGGTAATGACATGCTGCTGCACCAAAAACAGATCAATAAAATTGTTTTATGAATAAAGGTTTCGGCAGGTTTAAGACATGTGTCAATCATGCAAAAAGCCAACAATATGAGATCATGTCTATAGCAGGTTATAAGCAGCTGTACTAATTCTGTATCTATTTCAGATCGCTTGTTATATCATATGTTCGTAAGTCGGGGTTGAATAACTACAATCATGTAAACTAGCCTCTAGTCGCATCGAAAGCAATGTCACTAGACTTGTCGCTAGGTTTTCAATGATGCATTGGAGCGCAATAATGATTTTGACGCATTGCTACAGCTCTGTGCGTATTTAGTTGCAAAAGGAGGAGAAGATGATAGTTTTGTGACCTCGATATAATATACACATTTGTATCGTATGTTGATTAAAGGTGTGGTACACTTGCAGAATGATATGTTACATCATCATTTCATCATTTTGCATGGTGTTGACACGCTGCTGGTAGAATGTACTAGCTAAGTAGGAAACTTGTTTGATACATTGGTATATCTGGGCTACCAGACACCAATTCATCAGCTATCGTTGGTTAAAAAAAGTGTTACAGTGTAAAAGCATCTATCATCTGGGGCATGTTGGCTTCAACTATGGAAATCTGAGTCACCATCACAACCAATACATGGACAGCAAAGAATGGACACGAATGTAGACACACCTGAAATTAATCTCGCTGGGTGGTATGATCATACAACATCCCCTTAGCATGTAAGATACCATTATGATAGCTTAGATGTCAACATTTATCTATAATTTTCCCCATTATTAGACAGTCATTATATGAATGGTATACATCATCGCGTGAGTCTAATGGTAGCTCATAGGTTGCAAACATGGCCTCTAGCTTAACAATTACCTCAGGTCTCGAACCATGCTAATATAAAAGCTAATTACAAATAGACCACGCATCAAGTAAATGCCTCCATTCAGTTGAGATCAATGTTCGGCTGAACCTAAACCACTCTAATCTAAATCTGAATATGAATAATCTCTCTGACGTCGGGAACGATTAAACAAGGGTTTCGCCTTTCATCCGCGTAATTTGAAATTACACAAGGTAACACTCATGCCTACCAGCTGCCAGATACTGTGATAGTTATAATCAAAAGTGACCAAGTAGAGCTTTTCAACGACGTATTGTCGTTCAACTGCAGCTGACACATGAAGTATTGTAGTATATAAAACTGCAGTTTTGGCGCACCTCTACGTATACGTATCCATACTACACGTACAATTATGGCTTATACAGGGTTTTGAGTTTTGCTCGCTGCTCACAGTTGTGGTTTTCTAGGCTGAGCTTCACTCGGGCGAAAGTAAAACATGATGGTAGCCCCTAACAGAGCCTGATTCCGCTTTGGCCAGGGCTTCGATTATTTAATGCTACCTCTACAAAGCGGGTCGGGTTTGCCGGCAAATTGACGTGATGATAGAGAAACTTGTCTACACCATTCACAGCTATCCATTGCTTTGAGTCAAATGGGGGAGAGTGTCACCTTTTTGACGTGTAGCCCATACAGTTTGTGACCATCACTGTGTACATACCATGACGGAACTGCTTCTGTGTGAACAGATATTCCATATGTGGTGCGTGTCATATGTACTATTTCGCCACAACCTTCTTCACTCCTATTACCTTGTTATTCTCGCCCTCGTCTGACATCAGGATGAATGCATTTAGTTTGACACACACGCACTGGCGCACTCAACCTTCATTTTGTCTACGATCTTCTTATTGGTGCTTGTGTTAAATGTGCTAGCAGATGAGTAGTTACTGGTGTGTAAGTGGGCTTGAATACACGTCAGCTGTGTGGATCTCCATTATCAGCGAGTCATGTCAGTGTTTCGCAGGCCCAGGGCTCTACCATATCTGGACTTCATTGTGTTATAATAGAAGTCGTACATCAGCTGCTTAGAGTATGCACAATCCTACATACACAGGTCGGATTAGCACTAGGCGGATCTTGTGCATATGCAGGTCGTCTTTGAATACTTTGTGACTAGCATAGGTGGGAACTGGCCGTAAGCCTTCGTTTTTTCCCTCTTCTGCTGAGACCACATTCTTAAAGGTGACTCGCCTTTAGAGATTCTCCATTGTCTTACCAAACACGGAATTGTACAGGTCCTTCACAAAATTGCTGGTGGGTACTCTATACTCTTCATTAGCAGCATTCCTATCGATAGATAGAGCTTGAGATTCCTGGAGAGGATCACATACTTTCCTTTGTTGCCAATGTTGGACACCTGCTTCTCAACCTCCCCGGTGCTCCACACCTGTGCTTTTAAGCTGGCGTAGTAGTTGCGGAATATCTCAAACACATCCGCTAGGAGAAGCACGTCTATGCGCAGGTACAGGTCATGGAAGTTGCCCATGTTTCTACACCCGAACTCTCGGTTATACTGCAGTGGGTCATTGAACTTATCTCAGTGGTCCATTAACTCAAAGGCGGTGCTTTGCTCAGTCAGGCTCATATTTAGCGGCCACTGAAAAGGTTTCTGGGTAATTTACAGAGACCGGCTTGTCAAGCTAGGCTTAGAGGAACTGTTGATTGTCAATGTGGTGCAACTGTCCGATCGATAGGGTTATATTATTCACCATGTTGTTTGGGATGCAGTTCATCTGCCCTGCCACCTTGCTCATGGGCTGCATCAAAAGGTGGCCGCCATAGCTTCGTCGGTTGGGGAAGACCACGGTACCCTGTTATATGGTAGTGGCCCACTTCCTTTCGATCCTTCTATCGTTAGATTCAGCCACTCCACAGAATAGGCAGCGAGGTGGTATTCATTCCTGTGACCAACTTCATGGGCCTCAGTGGACAATCCCTGCCAACACAACATGCTTGCAGTAGAACATTATGATCCAATTGACACTGTGGTCATGACGTACTCGTCTATTGAATACAGGAATGTCCCCAAGAACATGTGGCTGTCTTCCACCGGACGCTTTATTATCATCTAGCAGATACATTGTACACGGAGATAATTCCGGCGCTCACCTGGTTACAGAGCTTAAGTTTCCCAGAAGTGTGCAGCGAATTGTTTTTCGTACATTTGCTTTGTTTCCCTAAACACAGATAAATCGCATCAGATCAATCATTGCCGTCGGCTTCCGTCGAGCTGCCGCCCTGACCGAACACTCAATGGCTATTTCATCTTTGCCTACAGACAGAGCGCATAGATTTATTAGTATATTTGGCGTCAAAGTAATTAAGTGCCAACCTTGCCTGAGGAAGACGGCGCCCGCAATTCGCTGTTTCATCTAATCAGCGAGGAGACTGATGGGCAAGACTCATGGTGTGTCAAGAGTGAGCAGTCTCTCACCATCCTCTTACCAGCCAAGCTATGATCACATACACAGACACATTTTTGACACAAGTTCAACACATAACCCAACAATTACAACATGATGTACACATTGTTGCTAACTGAACATTAACAACATAATGTACACGTTGTTGTTTACTCAACATTAACAATATAACGGACACATTGTTGTTAACTCAACAACAACAACATGATGTACACGTTACAGGCATCACAGACACATCATAGCTAACTAAGCAACAATCGCATCACAGACGCGTTGTTCCTTGCTTAACAATAGCCGCATCACGGACGCATCGGTACTAAATAAGCTAATACATTATCATGGACGATTCTAAAGTCCACAGCAATTATCTTATATCGGACTGAATTCACTAATAACCGCACATAGAAGCATTGCTACTTATTCAACAATAATGGCATTACGTGTGAATCTTTACTAACTCAACAATAGCCGAATCATTGGCGCATGGATACCAAACCAACAACAACCGCATCACAAGAGAATCTGGACTCGCTCAACATTAGCCATATAATGGGCGCATCTCTATTTACCCAACTCTGCTCTCACCAACATTTCTCACCAACAATACAAATGTTTTAAGTTTCACCTGCAAGTCATAACCTTGGCATGTGCCTGCCTCATCGTTGACCCTGATTGGTCGTCCTATAATCTTGTTGTTTTACACTCGATGTAACTTTGCTCCACTTGATTTGGGTTAAAAATTCGGGAACGGTCTTTAAACTCTTGATAAAGTGGACAACTGGACGGCTGATTATACACCATGGATGCCGGGCGCGGTTTTAACCACATGAAATGCAGTGAGCTGATATAGTACAGCGACTCCATCAACAGATTGTACAAGCTTACGGTTGTTTTTCAACACATCTGCTCTTTTGCATCGCTGTTTTCGTACAAAACTTAATCATTTTATCACCTCTATCGGGTTGATGGCTAATGAGGCAACATATATGCACTGCATGTAGCAATATTGCGTGCCTCCCACATTCAATTAATGAATGATTTAAGTGCTTATTGATCACGTTACGTGGAATAATTACATAAAACAGCTATCCCAAGTCGGTTGTAAGTCTCGTGGCTTTAGAATTATGCCGGCGTGTGTGCCAGTCAGCATGTTTTCCTGATTACGTGCCATACTGTTTTTGTCACGTTGCTACAATAACTCGATTGTGCTCCATTGTTGGTATTGGGAACAACACATTATGGCTAATCTATCGAATATGCTATAGAGTTACTCTTTAGAGAATAGACATAAATGGTGACTATCTTCAAATGACCTTTCCCTTATACCACTGAAGTACCATGGGCCACTGAGACGTGCTGCGATTCGTTAGTGATAAATTCATCATTACTGACGAAAAGAAAGATCGAGATTGTTAAAGTGCCATCAAACATCACGCTTCGGGATACTGAAAATGGACCTTATCCCCGCCGGGGTGTATATTATTGGTCACATTGATGGTGATATCCTTATGTCATACACATTTTATATTGCTGGAAGGGCCATCTGAAATCCGCAATTCATGAAATCGCTCTGTTGTAATTTGCGTAGTAGGTATGGCCACTATACAGAACGTACAAACTGTACCAAAATTTTTTTCTCTTTAATTGGAGTTTGTGGCTGTCGTCGTTCAGCACCACTAAATAATCACCACGCTTGTTCATTGTTTATAACTAGCCGTCAAAACATTGATGGGGGTTTAAATTTTACACATTAATCACGAAATATGAACATTGATCACCTGGTGGTCAAATAATATGTTGGTATATTATGAATTGCCTCTATTATGTAGACAACTATACTGGCGATAAGCTGACGCGTTCATGCTTTCAACATGATGCAAATTGGCGTTTTAACTGCATGGATACTACCGAATTGTCACTTCCATTTAATCAATAATATATCAAACGATTGATCCGCAAAGAGATTTCTTAAAGAATAATATTTGTGTTGAGCTTGCTTGACTAGAGACATCCTATAATAATTCTACATCTCGCGATGGCCTTCATCCGCCAGTGAGCGAATGTATATTGTACTGCAGAGTGTCGTAAAAGCAGTAAACACAGGTCATTCGCCGGGCTTATCATTTATTTATAAGCTACAGGCTAGCCGGATATTGCGCCTTAAGACACCTAAGCACGATATTTAAATCATCCTCATGTTTGATCTGTGCGTGAGTTATGTTTCATTATAACGTCACATATGTACAGCGTGCTTCTGTGATAACCCTTTTATTAAATAGCAGTCAATTAATTCACCATGATCATCACAAAAATATGAACAGCAAAAGAGCTGAATTTATGCTGAATATCAGTTGCCTGCATGGATGATTATCGTAAACCTCAATACTCTTGATATCGACGCTAAAGCAGAAATGTAATGTTCTGTAAACAGCTGTTTACACCTCTAATGAATACATGAAATGCCTGACAAGAGAGCAAATGTTATCTAGCAGCAGAATTGCTTCTAGGAACCCGCTTCTGAGCGATGACTTGTAGAGGTTCTGCCTGTTGACCCAACACTAAACAAACCAACAATACGAATTATCGAAACTTTTAAAACTTATGTCGTATTCATATCATTAAGCCCAATTGGTGGACCAATAATCTTGTGGTTTTACACTTTGCTTCACATTATTGGTTCCTAGTCGACGGCTGATTAAACACCTTGGATTCCGTGCGATCTTTCAATCACATGAATGCAGTGAGCTTCAACTCCATCAACGGCTTATATGCGCTCGTTGTCACATCTACTCTTTTGAATCGCTGTTTTCTCCCAAAAAGAAAGCTATTGATCACTTCCCTCGAAATGATGGCAAATGAGGCGAATTATTGGTAGTGCATGGGGGCATATGTATCGTCAATTTGTGTCTTTCCTTGTCAATAAACGTTTGATTTTGGCGCGTATTTATCGCGATACGTGACAATATTACATCAACCAGGCTATTCAGCATGATAGTAGGTCTCATGGCTTTAGTATTGTGTCGGCAAGTTGGTTAGCAAGTCTTTGAGTCGACCTACATATGCATGTTTCGGTGATGTCGTTGGAATGTATAGCCAATGCTCCTACTATATCATGGAATACTCTCATAGAGTGGTTGTTCTTTATGAATTGTCATCTTTGAACATTGTCAGTCAGACCGAATCTCAAATGAACAAATGATGAATGCGGGTGTATTGTATAACAAACCGATATATGAGTTGACAAACATGAGTTCAATATACATCCATTTGTGACCTTATATATAAATTCACATTTGCTAAATATAACTCTCCCGGGAATATTGGTCATGAGGACCCGTAGTATGATCATTTGAGGCAATCACAGACAATCATGATTGTGTAACAACGCGCTGATTCCACCACGTCGTTGTTGATTACCACCTAGCTCGTTGAATACGATGCAGGAGGATCAGAGGAGTAAACTCAACAAGACAAGTACATTCCACAAGCTATTGGATTTTTGCATCGTGGTGGATAAGTGACATTAAACCACACAACTCGTACAATTATGGTAGAGCCATTTATGACCGCAATTTGTCAAAGCCTCATCTGCCGTGAATGGAGCATCG
Organism: Urechis unicinctus; assembly: GCA_034190875.2. Classification (NCBI taxonomy): domain Eukaryota; kingdom Metazoa; phylum Annelida; class Polychaeta; order Xenopneusta; family Urechidae; genus Urechis; species Urechis unicinctus. The sequence goes on from CM067357.1 coordinate 46,449,134, forward strand.
AACGGCGCAATAAGATAGCTGCTGTGTCACTGTGGGATATGATAGAAGCGGGACCCGACAGGTAGCATGAATGCTCGCGTGACGTGTCAAATTAATGTTCACTGGATTAACCAGGTAGGTTGCTTTAACCGGTTAAGGTAGGCAAGAATGTCAACAGATTCGACTTCGACTGGATAGATCGCCCAATGTGCTAGTAAAGTGAGGCGAATGTCGACAAGCCGGAAGCAATTATCTGATGATTACAATGTCGACGTCATTAGTAATTCTCACAGGGCTCCGCCTAATGAGGGCTACTTTAATCAGTGCATGAACGCCTCATAGCAAGTTCAATGAGTCGTTAAATCGGCTTCGTATTCATCTAACTGAATGTAAAAACGGGTGCTTCCGAGTCGAGATTGTTAGCGAAACAAACTGATGCTTGTTTACATTTGGTACTGAATCTAACCGATGCTTAATTTGTTGCTACTGAGTCCTGTTGATTCTTCTCTTGGGCTATTACTAAAGCCTGTCGATGCTTCTCTTTGGCTGTTACTGAAGCCTGTTGATGCTTTTCTTGAGCTGTTACTAAAGCCTGCTGATGCTTCTCTTTGGCTGTTACTGAAGCCTGTTGATGCTTCTCTTGGGCTGTTACTGAAGTCTGCATATGCTTTTTTGGGGCTGTTACTGAAGCCTGTTGGGCTGTTACTAAATTCTGCATATGCTTTTCTTGGGCTGTTACTGAAGCCAGTTGATGCTTCTCTTAGGCTGTTACTGAACCCGGTTGATGCTTCTCTTGGGCTGTTACTGAATCCTGCTGATGCTTTACTTGGGGTGTTGATGAAGCAATATTATGCATTGGAAAATTCTTATTAAGATCAACGCCAATGAGAATCCTTTAAAGTAAAGCTTTGTTTTTCTTTCACGACAAGTTATTCGCAATGGGCTTTGACAGAAACAGGCCCCGAAAGTAAAGATCGTGCATTATGTATTAATCTAAGTCTATGGCATTCTTGTTTGCGTTCTTGGCGTGTTCTCTAGCATTGCGATTTCGATATCTTTCTTTGATTTCGCTATAGATAAACGATGTGTCAACATGTGCTGCTAGTTTTGTATCCCGTTTTGCTTAAATACTGTACGTGTCATAGGTCCGGCAAAATAAGACACACAGTCGGACATTTATATTCTAGTTGCCTCGTGGTCCATCAGCCAGACAATTTTCTCTACCTCGGATTGCACCACCTGAGATTGTATATTTGAGCAATTGTGAAGAGCTCTGCCACAATCATGAAATAATTCACAAAACATGATTCATCAAAAAAAGATACCTCTCTCTCATGAATAATCCAACGAAAGAGCCTCCATGTACACTCCATAGTGCGATTAACCTAAGGCGCATGCTCAATTAGTTAAAATTCGAAAGGGTTAGGAGAATTTATTGGCCCTACCTGCCACAGCGTCTCGCATTAACTAAGATATCATTTGAACAAAAATACAACAGTGTAGAACAAAGTTCCATTAAAAGAACATGAGAGGAGTTGAAGACCTGCAAGAGAAGCAATTTTCTAACCACGAAAAATGCTCTTTTGATACGCTGTTAGGATACATTACAGTGGTGTTGCCAGCAATAAGGTGCGGTTTAATCTGATGCGAATCAGCCCGTACGATACTCTTATTAGATCATCAGCCTTTGGTACCGCTATCCCCGAAGGAATAACGCGGGGGTAAATGGCTTTTGGATGACTCGCGTCGCTTGTATGGAGAGCGACCATTGCACAATTATATCAGAAATGTATTTCGTTGTAGACAAAAGCATCGCTGGTTAATGATCAGTGTTAAGGTCCAAACTATTTATTTGCACCAAGGGAATTACCAGGGCTGTAGCAGCCCAGGAGTCGCCAACTTGGATAAGCTGTTGGTGTTCATATCTTATGAATAAATGATGCAAGATAAAGTAGGACATGTTATCTAGAGGCATAATTTCTTTAAGGAACCCGTTCCTGAGCGATGACTTGGTGAGGCTTTAATTGCTGTCTTAACACTAGCTAACCCAACAACACAAATTATTCAAACTGTAAAACATCAGTCGTATCATTATCATTAAGCCCAATTGGTTGTCCAATAATCTTGTGGTTTTACACTTTGTTCCGCATCATTGGTTTCTACTGGTACTAAAAATGCGGGAACGGCCTTTTTACTTGATTCATTGGACGACTGGACGGCTGATTAAACACCTTTTAATTAAGGGCGATGTTTCGATTACATGAATGTAGTGAGCTACGTAAGAACAACAACTCCATCAACGGATTTTATGCACTTGCGGTAGTTTTTGGTCACATTTGCTCTTTTGAATCACCCTGAAAGAAAGCTATTTATCACCTCTCTCTGAGGCAAATTGTTTGTACTGCATGTACAAATGTAGAGCAATTCTATACAGGGTAATAATAAATAATACTTGCCTACGAATTCCAGGTCACTTGACCGATCACGGAAGATCAATGACCTTGGCCTTATTCGTCTGACTTGCCATGGAAACAAGACATGTAGCGATTCATTATCAATGTATCCAGCGGTTCTGTTACTGACCGTCGGGGGTATGTTAAACATTAAGAACGTTCCCAATTATCATAGTACCATCACACATCTAGACGAGACACATTGTATCAGTAGCCTATCTCGGTAGTGGATTGATAAAACTGGTGGAGCTAATGGGACATGCTATTGTCATACACGTTCGGTATGCTGGAAGAGTTATCTGAGTTCGCAATTCATGAAACTCCCAATCCTTATGCGGTTGGAAGGTATAACCAATGTACAGTATGCGCATACTGTATCATGGAATGAAAGTCACAAAGTGCTCGCTGTTTTTGAATTGTCATCTTTGCACATTGTCTGTCAGATCAAATGAATAATAATGAATGGGGATAACTGTATAACAAAGCGACATATGATTTGACCAACATGCGATCAATATACATCCTGTGGTGACTGATCTATAAAATAGAGCGGTACGCCCAGTGTACGTAAGTATGTGAATATTCGACCTGTCCAAGCGCCTAATGTACGGCCTCTATTACAACACAATAATAGGGTGTTGATAGGGTAACGACCTTGGCCTGCTGTACATAGGCAAAGACTTGCTGCTTTTGGAGATCCACGCAGCTGACGTGTACGCAGACATGCAAGAGGTTAACGACCTCTTTGATACATGCAACTATGATTCTTCCCGGTGTGCTTATGAAGGAGTATGTGAGCCTGCGTCCTACGATGCACTGAATCCTGATGTCTGACGAGGGCGAGATTAAAAAGCGTGTGAAGAAGGTTGTGGTTAAGGAGCACCTATGCCACTCTGAGTAAATGGAGTCTCTGTTCACAAAGAAGTAGTTCAGCCATGGTATTAACATGCTACGCAGTGATGGTCACAAGATATATGGTCAGCGTGTCAACAAATTGTCACTCTCATTTTTGACTCCAAGCTCTGGATAGCCCCGAACAGCGTAAACACCTGGGCCTATGGTCACGTTAGTTTGTTAGCGGAGTCGGGTCCATTAGAAATATCGAAACGGTGTACAAGTCATATAATTAGTTGTATAGTGCAGATAAGTGGGGGCGCAAGAACCCCCACATCCTATACTACTTATCTGTATATATCAATATATATATGTATAAATATAAGTAACTATATTTATATGTAAACAGGAGCTGATTTTTGCACGAAAATACACCTATCTGTTCGTCTAGTCCTTTGATAGCGTTAACAATAAGAGATCCTCGAAGCACAGATTGCAGATCATGTAGAATGCTCATTATCTATCTGCGAAACACAGCGAATTTCGTTGTCACTTATTCGCCTTGTTGGCGTTGCAAACGGGGTGAAATGGTTAATTCATGATGCACCAATGATCAATATTGCTCCAGTAGAATATGAATGTTTTATTGACTTGCGCATGTATGTACTAAACATGCCCACATCCATTTGGCGGACCGATACCCTAACAACGCGTACAAATGGTGGCAGGCGTTGTTACAAAATTGTGTATCAATATGTTTCTTTAATGTGATGTTGTTGTTTCTAATCTTCTATAAAATCTAAAATATGCACAATGCTTTTGTGTTGTGTTTGTTTGAGTAAAAAGGCTAAAATGACTGATACAATCATATTCTGCTATCAATATTGAAAAATATTCACAGAAATTCTGTAAATCGTGCATATTGAAGCCCATGGCGCTATCGGTTGGTGTTATAGATATTATATGAATAATAAAAAAGCCAATAACCAGACTGCAAAACATCACCTAACAGAACTCCATGCGACGTTTGCCTTATTGTTATTCATGAGAGCAAACAATATCACGAACCTTAGACATTTACGTGCAGTATCTCTGGTTTGATCTATTGCGCAACAAACAAAATACCCAATAGAACAACCACCCTTCCATGCCATGATGTTAGCATTTCAATTCAATATGGCGGGTTCCGCTTCAGTGCAACAGGTGTAACTGAGGCTATGATTAAGTAGCCGAACATTATCAGTTATTGCTGTCAGAACGGCAACATTTGTCGTGGCAAAAGTGGACCCATGGTGCATATATTCAGCTAATAATTATTCAGATACTAACCCTGGCCTTTTACTGCGATGTGGTAAAAATGGATATACTCTGGCGCAGATACCTACGCCATGTTGTGACAGTTACTGAAATATAGATGAATGCTTAGGATCGGAAACCACCTAGCAATTCGGCTATTGCCAGCAATAAAGCACCATATGCGTTTATAAAATAAAAATAAGACACCGGATTGGACCGAATGACAATCATAGCCGCCACGCTATTTAACGTTATGTGCTGTGCAAGCAGTCGATTATGTACACAGCTAATGCACATATGTAGTAGAAGTTTAATGGGAGGGGGTGCTGTCAACCGGCGCAATCGATCAAGGGGTGCAGGAACGTCATTGTCCATTTAGCCTGTAGCCCAGTGACTAGTGATCGCATTACCTGCCGAACTGGCGGCATTCACAGTCAACATGTCAAACGGATCAGCGCTGTGGTTGCGTCAAACAATATTGTTTTCACAATGGTTGATACAGGGACTTACATGCTCAGGTAAGTGCAGAAATAGCCATAAACCATATGGTAGTTGGAAAAAAATATTTAAAGCACATAGTATCTACTGAACATTATTTCATAGGGTTTAACCTATTGTTTACTTAATAAGACCATGATATATGCTGCTGCTGGATTAAGACTTGCTGATGGCATTGAGAAGTACTCCCGCAACTGGGCATAGCCTTATGGACGCCTGGTCGTCGAACTCGCCGGTAAACCAGCATGACTGTCAGCTGTGGAGTACAGATCTCTCCGTTAATGGACTGATGAAATCGTCGCTCGTAGATGACAAATGGAGCTCAGTAGAAAAGGTAGGTGATTTCGGTGGCAGGTACCATACTCGCTCGATTGATTGTCCATGATTGAATGTCCATGATTGATTGTCCATGATTGATCGTCCAAGAATATTGCATCTCTCAGGTAAGTGTATTCTGTTATGCAACCTCGAACATTCAAATATGCTAACAATTGTATTACAGGTGCGGATAGAAATGCATTCTTCACAAGCACAAGGAATATCTATGTGGATGGAATTCAATGCCAGTGGCACAGACAAATTTGATTGGTTCACACCGACTCGTTTGACATCATCAAGTTATGGATTAGGTCCAAATTCAGCCGACTTTTTCACTTTGGATGGGTGAGTGGGTTGTATGTTTTTGTATATAAGTCGCACTTTGCCTGTTCATTTCCGGTCAATATATTTTGATTGACAGCCCAGTTGCTCGACACTTCTATGTTGCTGCGTCCCACAACGGATGCGATGACGACCAAGTGTGGATGGAAATATTGGATGCTACAGCGCCATTGGCACCATCTCTCCTGCCATGCTTTCGCGACCAGATACAATCGAACCCCGTATTTCGATATTCTACTTTGTCCTCCATGCCCCAGAATGCAAATGGTATGCACCAGGGACAGAGCAATCTTCCAATAATATTCGATGTTAATGATATAACAATGCAGAGTCGAAATAGGCGTTTTATCTACTAAAACAGTTAAACTCCAGATTACATTGTGCATTCAACATAGTCTTTGGATTCGATGGTAAGATGAAAATCTTTTCATTGGTACATTGTCTGATGCAGACCTACAAGACGCAGACTTGTTTGTTGTCTATGTGACGACACCAGGTGAGTGTAGTCCTACGTAGTGTTCATCATCAGTTGATCTATTACCTGTAGATTCTGCTGTTTTATCATTTTCATTATGGACTGGTAGGATGCGGCCTCCATACATCGCGACTTGCCGCTTGCTCTTCCACAACTCAGTCTATTGTGAGCTGCCGTAAGTCAGGCAAGCGCTTAGTAGGACCGCCAATGCACACTGTTGACGATACATCGAGAATACAATGCACTATAACATGCATGGACACGTTGTATTGTGAATCGACCAACTACAATGGGATGACCCGGAAATGTGAGCTGATGTCGGCGTGTGTTACATCATCAACCCCTTTGATGGACTCGCCTGGGTACCACTTTTGGAGTCCTGGTAATTGCTAAATTCTGAGAACTGGTTATCTTCAAATAGCTGTTGTCACTTATCCATTAATCTACACCAGTTACGTTAGCAAGCATGCGAACATTACATTGTGCATGCGATGAGTTCAGAAGCACGAAATTAAGGACCATCATAGGCTGCGAAATGCAGATACGGCATTTAACACTGTTGTTAAATAAGACCTCTGGACATCTAGTTTAATAACGTGTACGCCGATCACGATTTTAATTGAAATACTGGGTGAGAAGGAGAGCACAAAGGGAGACCTTGTTTTCCCTGTAAGGTCAGTATGTGAGAAAAAATAAACACTCAAATCGTTATATGTGGCTTTACAATCTTTAATCTCGATGTAATAAAATGATTGTGGAACAATTTACCATTTCTTGTCTCCCTGTTTCCGACTTCCGTGCTGATTATATGCATAATAAAGTCCGGTTAACGTTAACTTTAACGCTCGGTCTCGCTAGTGAAGCTCACGTGCTCAGGAACTCGCCGGGATTGATACAGGGTTGTTACCAAAGAAGCTTGCTGCTGCTTGTTGTGGGGTCGTATTGATGCCTACTGATGCATGATGGGACCTGTAATTTGCATTTTAAAATAACTTACGAATAGCACCAAACATATTTGCTGGTCATCAATGTGATTACGTATGATCAATATGGCACCAAATGCTATGTACATAAGCGTCAATATGACCTGCACTTGCTAAACGATGACGGATTGAAATTAAGATTTATTAACAGTTCAAAGACATGCAAGCCTGGCAATTTGCCATGTGCAGTTAAGTCACCAGTCGTTATGGGCATATGTCATATTGCAACCACCTGCAGCAGCGGGCCGTCTATTTGTTATGGACCTCTGCTGACTTGTCTAGGGTGGCGGTTATTAACTACAAAAGAGCTGGCCTCCAGATGTCACATGATCTTACAGATGTAAACATGAATATAACATCACAAGAACATCACGCTCTTTTCCACAGTGTCACATGTCCAATTAGGTCATCAACATATGAGTTTACTACTCGAGTTAGTTGAAAAGAAAGAGTCACTAATGCTACCTTATGCTACCCTGGTATTGTCACCTGGTAATATCACTCCCGTCGAGCAATATTGACGACAACCGCTGGTGCAAAACGCAACATTTGTCGCACCTGATGAGCATTTGTTATTCGATTTTTGTAGAAAGAATCTCTCGCAATTAACTTATTACAAGCTAAGCACAAACGCTATTTGTCTCCATTACCTCTGACGGCATTTCTTCTCTCTGCGTCTTTGCTATACACGCAAAGCAGTGAAGCAAAACATTCGAAATACATGGGTAAATACAAATCAGAATCGGCAAGAATAAGAACCTCCGTCGCATGACATGAATATAAACACATGTCTGAAGAAAAGTCATCAAACTAAAAAGTAATACTAAACAACATCACAAAATTATTATACGTGAACTGTACATGGTTTGAATAAAAGCATCGCTAACTAATGGCCGAGGCTATGGTCCTAGCTCCTAAATAATACAGCAAATAGGATTCGAAATGATGGTTAGTGGATAAAGTGGTATTGCTAGCTCATCATGGAAACACGAAACATGACGGCTTAAACGACAAAGCAGGTGCCAAGAAACATGTCCTCCCAAACACTTAGTGATAGTCATGCGCACGTGGATAAGAGTTAGGAAGGTGTGGATGAGGTTCATTGGGATCAACTTACATAAATAATAAAGAGGCTCGGTGATCTAATGTTTAGCACATGAAACCTACGATAACTTAACGTTAGTATGTGCATCAGTATTTTTTTGATCGGCACCAACAAAACATATCCCCATTTCCTTGTGATAGATTACCTTAAGTGTGTCGCATTGAGAATGCATGGTAACATAGTTTTGCATGTTCTACCATTCGGAGTGAGTGGGTGAGTACGGATATTAACCGCACACCAACACTAATGTGCTATGTGGTGCCTTCAAAGGGGAAAAACGTACATAAAAGTTGATGATGATGATGAAAAAGATAAAAATGCAAATAGTATCCTAGGACAAGTCACCACCAGCCACTTGACTGGACCAGCCTCCAGTCTAAGCGAAATCCGGGCCTGAGTAGTGTGTTAAGGACATGGCCCTCAAAAGGACCGTTCCACTCAACAATCTGGATCCCATTGTCCACCGAGTCGCAACCCACGGCCAACAGGTTGTCCCTTTTAAGTCGCTTCTTACGACATGCAGGAGGATACAGTGGGCCTATTTTACCCCCAGACCCACAGGGGGAAAATACCTTTGGATTGCAAATCCGAATTAATGTGTTTCAGCTTTTTAAGGAAAGGATGAACGTCATGTGTTTTATTTAATGTGCTGTTTTTGTACTCAACCATTCCTCTTAAATGCGGAAAACGGAGAGATAGACACTCTTCGGATGGCTTAATAATCCTATGAAGCAAGAGATATATCACAAAAGCAAAATGGATGACATAGTCTGAGTTTAACTAGGGTCAACTTTAGCAGAAGACTCAGTGCACAAGCACCCACCGATGAATGAAAGGTAGTATGTGCACCATTCGCCTGTTAATTAGTGCTTATCCATTTCTTGTTCATCGACGGTGTATTATAACAGAAATACTGTTGTAGGAAATATAATTGTGCGTTGTTGTTTTTTAATCCATTGTTGCATTAACCATTTATATGCTACAAAATGTGTAGTGCTGTATATTTTGTCTTAGGCTAATCATATACTGTGGCGGTGATTCTACCAATAATATATTAGACTAAGTGCATGACTGCTTTCAGCACCATTTATACATCTATGAATCTCATATAATTGCATCACGGCTCGTCATGACAATTGTTTTGAGGCACATTAAGTGTAAACATGCGCCACCTGACGGGCTAATCCGTGTTTACAGACTCCAGGATAGCCGGAAATTACACCCTCAGGATGCCTCAAAAGTGGCATCAATCTAGTGGAATAACGATGTAACGCAAAGCCGTGTATTTCAATCTTGTCTCTATTAGCAATCCGGTCCGATACCATTCAATTAATTCCGTTTTAATTATTATTATATAATAGATAACATGAGGCATCTGCATTACACTAAGTATGGATTGCCTGTAGGGGTAATACTGTTCTTATTTTAGTTAAGTATAGATTTAGTTACAGTATACTTTATCTGCTGGCTCAGCACTTCTTATTTAACGGTATGAATCCAAATCTTTCGGCTGCTTATATTACAGTAACGTCAATAAATCGAAGCCATATCCTCTATTTTTTTGTGAATATGGTGTTCTATTAAACGCTATTGGCACGCTTTACTTTGCAAACCGCATGATATCAGATAACTGTCAGGGCCAATACTATATCAAACTATATCAACACGATTAACATAATGGCAAAACAAAGCGAGCCCGTTTGGTTGGCATGTTATCAGCGTCAATCACACTTGGAAGGAGCAAGCAACTATACACTGTACAGTGCGTCAGGCAGCGAGCTTTCAATTCAGTTATAATAGAATAATGATGAGCCAAGAAAGGATCATTCAATACTTGTTTTTTATCTCTTGTTACTGAAACCACACCATGGCACATTGTATGTAAGCTCTCTGCTAAATTAAATCCGAGTAAAGCAGACGGGCAAACATATCCAGATGTTTATCTCGACATGGCTTGGTATGACCATGATCCTTGAAGAGACGAGTCAGCACAGTACAGGGGGTTAATTTGGTTCTAGAGCGATACAGTTACACCAACAACGCCGCAGGGTGCCATTAACGTACATTCACCTATTGATGCATTGCAGTCTATTCAAAGCCTTCCACAATTGGTTGACAAAACAGAATGAGTTAATATTTGCTTTCTAAATAGAGTAATGCAACCATTGTAAATGAAGTGTGCTTTTGATCGAGCAATTGTGAACAGAATGACATGCGAATACAGGTGGGAAGTTATTGTAGATAAGCATCAGGTTCGGCCATTAACTGACGACAAACATGCGAATGTAAAGCTATGCGAAAAAATAACACAATTCCTTATATTTTGATCAGCTCGTGGATGCATTTTTAGAAATCGTTTGCCAACCTTATATCGTCAATCGTATGATAATGATATTAATTACCGGTGTTGCCGAATTTATCATTAGACAATATGCTCCAAGATGGAACAAAGCATAGTCACAATCCAATCCATTGTCGTTCAGTTCTCTTAAGCAATTTATCGTACGCATAATCGACCGTGGAATAGTTAGACTCTTAGGCGTGATAGTCTGGCGACAAGGGCTCCCATTCAGTTGGCGCGAGTCCCGTGCCATTGTACTGCAGCGATTAATGTTCTCCATTGATTGTTTCATATAGATGTCCACCTTGGCATATAAGGGAAGTATATCTCAAAAGCGGTTTGAACAGAACACAAACGCTGTAGCAATACGCTGTTATGATCGCGGTACAGAACTTACTAACGTCACTAGGGATGCGCAAATATATCGATTGCAAGATGCATGGCGGAGATAAAGATAAATCGTACAATGTAATAGTTGTGGCGTGTCATGTAGGGATTTAATCAAAACAGGGACTACAATATAATAGAAGATTTGCATTACCTTGAATAAAAAAACAGTCATCGGATATTACAATTTTTTTCCTAACATATATTTAATCGCCAGCAGGGTTCACAATCATTTGCAATACAACACATATCAACTATTGGTGATAAATATTAGGTTTAAAGAGCTCATTCAACCCTTAGAAGGTAGTGCGATATATGAATGGTGGTAAAAAAAATGGGGCTGGTTGCTGGCGTCCTGCAGGTAATAATTCACTTACATCACCTCAAAAATCGATTCATACTGTGTCCGCAATTACCCTCGGCATGTTGTATACTCTTGATGACGGATGCTCACGATTGACAGGGGTATCACAGTAGCGTTTCAATGTAAGCCTGCGTTTGGTCAGTGCCTTTTACAACCTTTTACTCAATCATGTGCTGCGTAAAATACGGGAAACCAGGGCATGACTGCACGTAAGAGAACTTGAGCCCTTGCAAGGGAGAAACAGCGACTGTAAAGTTTAGAACATTATGGAATTCTGCAGTGAAGTATTGCGTTCTGCATATTGATACAAAGCCATTTGTAGCGACACTCATTAAAACTGTGAAGCCTTCCGGTACGTTGTAAGTTTGCGTTATGTATATCAAGGCAGGACATTGTGAAGTAACTGATTACATGATGACACAAGTAGTATAAGGATAAATGAAATATTACTGGGCAAAGCACAGTAACACCAATTGAAAACATTAAACATATACACATCAAACTGGTTAACAGTGAATAGGCTTTTTTGCTATTGTTGCTGGTTAATTGCAAACTGGTGAAATGCATTCCGATTGCACACATGTTATCGAGGACAGTTTACGGCATGTTGATCTAAATTAAACTCAAGATAAATCCACAGAGCTGATAACACCACCACTGTAATGTCATATTGACCAGTCACAACGCGGTCTGCGTGACTGTGTAAGGGTGTGGGTGGGCATCGAAACGTTTAGGAGTAGGTATTCGCCAGGGTCAACGAAAGGATAGGTCCAATGCAAACTGGGGACAGATTAATTAATAATAAGGTATATAATCATCTGTATTTGAGATGCTAAACAGTACGCGATGTTGATCCCTACCAAGGCGCAATCTACGTCTCTTGTGGCGAATGTATCAGAACAGTTGGTACAACCAGCTCCCTGCCACAGCTCCAACAGATGAGGATTAATCGTGATCAAATTCATGATAAGTCCCAAATGATATTAACACGACGACTATAATGCCATATTGACTAGTCTTCATGACTTTGGTAATGGAGATTCCCTTCCGCACGTCTGTGAGCAATCTACGTGCTTTAAGAACGACACGGCTAGAATATGCATTATCATGCTCGCGTGCAAGAATTTAATTCACATAAGCATTGTCAAATCGAATTACAGTCAAACAGATAAATAAATTGATTAAAAACTCCGTTATTAACGCAATGTTAAGATTACGGTGATAGAATTGACGTTTGCATGGCAACTCAGTTAGTCCATTTGCTGTCAGATATAATCGGACAGCGTTAACATTACGCTATGAGCGACCTTATGATGCTTCTCATCTTTATACAAATAGATAGCTTTCTACTGACACTGAGTTGATACCTGTGATAATGAAATATTGTAATATTTTCAGCTATAACTCATGATGTCTTAAGTGATATTCATTTACATATATGTACGTGTTTGCCAACAATAGTTATTGATCCGATGTATACATATGGTGCCTCAGTTTGATTCAGTTTTTAATTGAACTCTAAAAGCAACCAGCGCTATGCCATTTCAACAACAAACTTCATCATGATTTTTACAATTTAAGATAGAAACAAAACCATAACAAAAGTCATCGGTATTCGAGTTAACCTTACGATGAAAGCTTACGATAAAGACAATGACTTGAGTGATGCACATGGACTAGACGGAATGTTACTTCAAAACGCGCTATATTATTC
>CM067357.1:46470117-46557617 GCA_034190875.2 Urechis unicinctus
CTAAATTCACCAATAACCGCACATAGAAGCATTGCTACTTATTCAACAATAATTGCATAACGGATGCATCGTTACGAACTCAACAATAGCCGCATCATTGGCGCATGGATACCAAACCAACGACAACCGCATTACAAGCGAATCTGGCTCAACATTAACCATATCATGGGCGCATCTCTATTTACCCAACGCTGCTCTCACCAACATTTCTCACCAACAATACAAATGTTTTAAGTTTCACCTGTAAGTCATAACCTTGGCATGTGCCTGCCTCATCGTTGACCCTGATTGGTCGTCCTATAATCTTGTTGTTTTACACTCGATGTAACTTTGCTCCACTTGATTTCTTCCTAATTGGGTTAAAAATTCGGGAACGGTCTTTAAACTCTTGATAAAGTGGACAACTGGACGGCTGATTACACACCTTGGATGCCTGGCGCGGTTCTAATCACATGAAATGCAGTGAGCTGATATAGTACAGCGACTCCATCAACAGATTGTACAAGCTTACGGTTTTTTCATCACATCTGCTCTTTTGCATCGCTGTTTTCGTACAAAAACTTAATCACTTTATCACCTCTATCGGGTTGATGGCTAATCGGGCAATATTTGCTTGCTCTGCATGTAGCAATATTGAGTGCCTCCCACATTCAATGAATGATTTAAGTGCTTATTTATCGCGCTACGTGACATAATTACAGGAAACAGGCTATTCCTGGTCGGTTGTAAGTCTCCTGGCTTTAGAATTATGCCGGCGTGTATGCCAGTCAGCATGTTTTCCTGATTACGTGCCATACTGTTTTCGTCACGTTGCTACAATGACTCGATTGTGCTTCATTGTTGGTATTGGGAACACATTATGGCTGATCTATCGAATAAGCTAGAGAGCTACTCTTTAGAGAATAGACATAAATGATGCTTACCTTCAAATGACCTTTCCCTTATACCACTGCAGTACCATGGGCCACTGAGACGTGCTGCGATTCGTTAATGATAAATTCAGCTTTGGTTTTACTGACGAAAAGAAAGATCGAGATTGTTAAAGTGCCATCAAACATCACGCTTTGGGATACTGAAACCGGACCTTATCCCCGCCGGGGTGGATATTATTGGTCACATTGATGGTGATATCCTTATGTCATACACATTCATATTGCTGGAAGGGCCATCTGAAATCCGCAATTCATGAAATCGCACTGTTGTAATTTGCATAGTAGGTATGGCCACTATACAGAACGTACAAACTGTACCAAGAAAAATGACTCCGATGGTTTTTTCTCTTTAATTGGACATCACCGAAATGATGACAGCCATACAACCCATCATTTACGGTAGCTTAGCAATTTGGATGACACAGTATGTGGTGTTGGATATGATAAAAGCGGGAACTGAAGGGTGGACATGGGATATAGCGCAATATCAAGTGTATTTCAGTAAGAAGAGTTGCATGATATTCAGTGTGATCTGCATTAGCCACATCTGAAAAATAGGGTACATTGAAGCATTGCATGATAAAGTTGTACGGCTTTAATATCTTGAATCGATATTTAACCTGAGTTATTGACACCACCATCATTCAGCTACGATATGTTCCAGGCTCTTACAATGTTACCATTTATACATTAAGTGCGCATTCAATCACGACGTGATCCAGCCTTTAGCCATGCTGATCAATGTGTTTGCTAAGGTAGCATCCGGGTGATGGTGTCTAGGCCATTAATTGTGATAACACTGCTTTACAATTTAAAAGCAGGCGATAAATAAGCACCACACTTGTCCATTGTTCATAACTAGCCGTCAAAACATTGATGGGGATTTAAATTTTACACATTAATCACGAAATATGAACATTGATCACCTGGTGGTCAAATAATATGTTGGTATATTATAAATCAACTCTATTATGTAGACAACTACATTGGCGATAAGCTGACGCGTTCATGCTTTCAACATGATGCAAATTGGCGTTTTAACTGCAACTGATATGGATGACCGAGTCCCACAACACAAACAGAAAGACAGATGGGCGTATTAGCTGGCAGATGTATGACCTATCAGGCCGGGAGCCTAACGCTTGTAGCTAATGACCTTGAATGACATGGTTGGCAAAATGCGGACTTCAGTCGATGTGCTTGCCGTGAATGCACGTAGTTAAACAGTATGCTAAAGCACTCAGCACTGCATTAAATCTAATGACCGCTAGCAAAGGTTACTGGGTGTGTTCTCTACATGTGTTATGGTGATAGTAGCACAGCGGATTAGTTGAGAAGAGACATAACCATTCGAAAACCCTTATCGCTAGGTTTGAAAATATAAACTAATGAATTATGCAGATTTCAACATACCACGTAATTAAAGCACTAAGCTTGACATCCATTAGAAATGGGCCTCAACCAGATATAATATACTATAAGCGTAGAATGCATTCTCATATATTAAGGCCGCTGCTGACCTTTATTTCCATGCGAATAATACTCACGTCAACAGGATTGACGACATAAGCTTAAGGCTATAACACATAACATTGTGTTATTTGACCCAAAACTCATTTGCCAACAGCTGTATCCTTTCCCATCGTTGATCTAATATATTTCTGTAATAACCTATCTAGAAGCTTGCCAGTGCTCGTGATACTTATATGCAATATGTGATTCTAAGAAATATGCTTGTTAACGAAACACCTTTCAAATTTTATTCCGGTCTATACCACTACGGGGAAACCACGAATTAAGTAGATGGTGCGCGGCTGTGAGACTAATGGGAAAGTCAAACACAATTTTTTACAGCCATTGGATAACAACTCCGAGTTTAGAATAAAGATAACCACGCAACATTACACAGGATGAGGACGATCGTGATGCTTGGGGCGAAGGTCCAGCCCATTACTATTGAGCGACCAGGTTGGCACGTCATTTTACGTAATCACCCGAGACACGGGGAGCCAGTCAGGTTTTTACACCCTGGTATCGAACAGACAAACGTTGGGTCGAAAGGCGATGCAGTTTACCACTAAGCCATGAGAACTGGATAAAGTCTATAAATCTCAACGTGAACCAACCAATCGATTAGATTATTGCAATGTCCTTAAAGGTTGTGTCTGGTTTCAAATAATGGCTGTAGGAATTACGCTTAATGCGCTTCTCGTGAATGATCGTCTCGAAGCCAATATACTTCTATACACGCTTAAGTGCATTCAGGTTGCAATATATATAGTTGTTCAATCTATGCACTAAAGATCATAAACATAAGAAGAAATGATTTCAGTATTTATGTGACAGATTGTAGGCGAAGCGCAGCGAATGTGATTGACGGTTTGGTGCTCATGACGAATAGATACGTTGATATGAATCGGTATCTTCGTAAGTGTATGTTGTTAATTTGCATTTTTTTCTTTTATATACACTTTGCTGCTTGATTCCATCTTAACATCCAAAGAATTTCTTACACTCCGTTGTTACCTCAACCTCATCTCGGGCTCGTTTTACAATCAATTCCGTTGTCACAACACATACTACCGGTTTTCCTTAATTGATTTGAATTCAGTCCACCACCCTCCCAGGGCAATTTTAGACTGTCAATACACCATACACAATGCACTACGTATCATATTGCAATGTTAATCGCGAATAGAGGAACGCGTCATGGCGCATAAGCGCTAACGACCCATTTTGACGCGAATCTATGAGAGTAACAATATGTGTTGAACAGATAAGGAGAACGGATTTAACAAGAGTCATGCTTATTGCATTGAACAGGTTGTATCGTCGATCATTATCGGCAAGGTTTTACATTCGCTGCATTGATCATGCTACCATGAATCACATACCGTATGCTCACAGTATCTGTGTGTGGTGAGGATGCCGTAAGAAAGGTTACTTCGAAAAATATACCGCTCTGATAATCAGTCTGTAATTCGCGTGTTATACTAAATGACATTACGTCTGTGGGTAGCAAAGCATGTTAATCCGATTGGCATTGGAGGTGAACCAAATTGCAATTGAAACCTGCCGGCCGAACATTAAAAACGTCGGCATTTCAGGCAGATGATGTAAATAACACAATTAGCCATCCAGTCTCTGTATGACGTCGGCAATCTCGTTTACCGCAGAACCAATATAACGTGATCATTCAAGTGATACAGGTTTAAAAGCTACATATTAACCATGGAATGGCGATTTAAACAGTTACATTATCTGTTTATTAGAATGTTGCTGCTTCAATACAGCTGAATGACTCCCAGGGCTTGGGATCGCTTTGCTGGGCACAACAAATTTAGCTTCGTTGATGCCTGCTGGCTCTCCATCACGGCATCTTGGATTGCGAGTTGACAGAGAGGTTTTAACACGATCCCTGCATAAGTCCCACCTTTTATATATATATATATACATATATATATATATATATATATATATATATATATATATATATATATATATATATATATATATATATATATATATATATATATATATATATATATATATACATACGTATACATATATATATATATATATATATATTATATATACATTTATATAAATAAAAAATATATATATATATATATGTATATATATATACACATATATACATATATATATAGATATATATGTATATATATATATGCATATATATATATGTACATATATATATATATATGTATATATATATGGTACAGATATATGTATACATATGTATTTATAAATATATATATATATATATATATCTATATATATATATAAATATTTATCTATAAATATATATATATATATATTATGTATTTATATATATGCATACATATATTTCATTTTACACATATCAACGTCTATATATACATATCCTTTTTTCTATATATATCTATGCATATATATGCATATTTATATATTTGCATATATATATCTGTATATAAATGTATGCATATTTATATATAAATACATATGCATATATAAATATGCATATGCATTATGCCGATCTTCAGTTGAAACATAATAGGTATGGATAAGGATAGATTGATCCTTATGTTACGGTTTGTTATGATTAATCATAGATTCAAAGCGACATCCCCTAATATGTCGTCATACGGTGCTAGAGCGTTCAGAAGTGCCGAACCAAGTTTGTGGAACGCACTTCCCATTGACGTTCGTCGGTCAAATACGCCGGATGTATTCAAATCAAAACTCAAGACTTAAGGCGCTATACAAATGCCATATATGTTATGTTATCAAACATTAATCATCCGCGTAATAAGCGACAGGGATCATACGCAGATCGAATAATTACACAGCCCATGATGTCAGCAGCTTACAGGAAGAATGATCAACATAAACATTGAATTCTTGGGGGGGGGGCGAGGTGGGGAGTGAACGGTTATGGGGGTTTATGCTACTTTGTTGAAAGGTGTTGGAGTGAGACAAAAATCAACGTGGGCTATATTTGCCCATTACCGATCTAAAATCACGCAACTTCAGTACATTTGTTGTACAATAGTGATTGTGATGTTGTTTCATTTATACTATACCCCACCGTTATGAAACGCTGCTGCACCAAAAACAGATCAATAAAATGTTTAATGAATAAAGTTTTCGGCAGGTTTAAGACATGTGTCAATCATGCAAAAAGCCAACAATATGAGATCATGACTGTAGCAGGTTATAAGCAGCTGTACTAATTCTGTATCTATTTCATATCGCTAGTTATATCATATTTCTGTAAGTCGGGGTTGAATAACTACAATCATGTATCCTAGCCTCTAGTCGCATCGAAAACAATGTCACTAGACTTGGCTCTAGGCTTTCAATGATGCATTGGTGCGCAATAATGATTTTGACGCATTGCTACAGCTCTGTGCGTATTTAGTTGCAAAAGGAGGAGAAGATGATAGTTTTGCGACCTCGATATAATATACACATTTGTATCGTATGTTGATTAAAGGTGTGGTACACTTGCCGAATGATATGTTACATCATCATTTTGCATGGTGTTGACACGCTGCTGGTAGAATGTGCTAGCTAAGCAGGAAGCTTGTTTGATACATTGGTATATCTGGGCTACCAGACACTAATTCATCAGCTATCGGTGGTAAAAAAAGTGGTACAGTGTAAAAGCATCTATCATCTGGGGCATGTTGGCTTCAACTATTAAAACCTGAGTCACCATCACAACCAATACATGGACAACAAAGAATGGACACGAATGTAGACACACCTGAAATTAATCTCGCTTGGTGGTATGATTATACAACATCCCCTTAGCATGTAAGATACCATTATGATAGCTTAGATGTCAACATTTATCTATAATTTTCCCCATTATTAAACAGTCATTATATTAATGGTATACATCATCGCGTGAGTCTAATGGTAGCTCATAGTTTACTACAAGGTTGCAAACATGGCCTATAGCTTAACAATTACCTCAGGTCTCGAACCATGCTAATATAAAAGCTAATTACAAATAGACCACGCATCAAGTAAATGCCTCCATTTGGGTGAGATCAATGTTCGGCTGAACCTAAACCACTCTAATCTAAATCTGAATATGAATAATCTATCTGACGTCAGGAACGATTAAACAAGGGTTTCGCCGTTCATCCGCGTAATTTGAAATTACACAAGGTAACACTCATGCCTACCAGCTGCCAGATACTGTGATAGTTATAATCAAAAGTGACCAAGTAGAGCTTTTCAACGACGTATTGTCGTTCAACTGCAGCTGACACAGGAAGTATTGTAGTATATAAAACTGCAGTTTTGGCGCACCGCTACTTATCCATACTACACGTACAATTATGGCTTATACAGGGTTTTGAGTTTTGCTCGCTGC
The DNA here is from genome assembly GCA_034190875.2 of Urechis unicinctus. Lineage (NCBI taxonomy): Eukaryota > Metazoa > Annelida > Polychaeta > Xenopneusta > Urechidae > Urechis > Urechis unicinctus. Next base: position 46,476,937 of record CM067357.1, read on the forward strand.
TCACAGTTGTGGTTTTCTAGGCTGAGCTTCACTCGGGCGAAAGTAAAACATGATGGTAGCCCCTAACAGAGCCTGATTCCGCTTTGGCCAGGGCTTCGATTATTTAATGCTACCTCTACAAAGCGGGTCGGGTTTGCCGGCAAATTGACGTGATGATAGAGAAACTTGTCTACACCATTCACAGCTATCCATTGCTTTGAGTCAAATGGGGGAGAGTGTCACCTTTTTGACGTGTAGCCCATACAGTTTGTGACCATCACTGTGTACATCCCATGACGGAACTGCTTCTGTGTGAACAGATATTCCATATGTGGTGCGTGTCATATGTACTATTTCGCCACAACCTTCTTCACTCCCGTTACCTTGTTATTCTCGCCCTCGTCTGACATCAGGATGAATGCATTTAGTTTGACACACACACTGGCGCACTCAACCTTCATTTTGTCTACGACCTTCTTATTGGTGCTTGCGTTAAATGTGCTAGCAGATGAGTAGTTACTGGTGTGTAAGTGGGCGTGAATACACGTCAGCTGTGTGGATCTCCATTATCAGCGAGTCATGTCAGTGTTTCGCAGGCCCAGGGCTCTACCATATCTGGACTTCATTGTGTTATAATAGAAGTCGTACATCAGCTGCTTAGAGTATGCACAATCCTACATACACAGGTCGGATTGGCACTAGGCGGATCTTGTGCATATGCAGGGCAGCCAGGTCGTCTTCGAATACTTTGTGACTAGCATAGGTTGGAACTGGCCATAAGCCTTCGTTTTTTCCCTCTTCTGCTGAGACCACATTCTTAAAGATGACTCGCCTTTAGAGATTCTCCATTGTCTTACCAAACACGGAATTGTACAGGTCCTTCACCAAATTGCTGGTGGCTACTCTACACTCTTCATTAGCAGCATTCCTATCGATAGATAGAGCTTGAGATTCCTGGAGAGGATCACATACTTTTCTTTGTTGCCAATGTTGGACACCTGCTTCTCAACCTCCCCGGTGCTCCACACCTGTGTTTTTAAGCTGGCGTAGTAGTTGCGGAATATCTCAAACACATCCGCTAGGAGAAGCACGTCTATGCGCAGGTACAGGTCATGGAAGTTGCCCATGTTTCTACACCCGAACTCTCGGTTATACTGCAGTGGGACATTGAACTTATCTCAGTGGTCCATTAACTCGAAGGCGGTGCTTTGCTCAGTCAGGCTCATATTTAGCGGCCACTGAAAAGGTTTCTGGGTAATTTACAGAGACCGGCTTGTCAAGCTAGGCTTAGAGGAACTGTTGATTGTCAATGTGGTGCAACTGTCCGATCGATAGGGTTATATTATTCTCCATGTTGTTTGGGATGCAGTTGATCTGCCCTGCCACCTTGCTCATGGGCTGCATCAAAAGGTGGCCGCCATAGCTTCGTAGGTTGGGGAAGACCACGGTACCCTGTTATATGGTAGTGGCCCACTTCCTTTCGATCCTTCCATCGTTAGATTCGGCCACTCCACAGAATAGGCAGCGAGGTGGTCTTCATTCCTGTGACCAACTTCATGGGCCTCAGTGGACAATCCCTGCCAACACAACATGCTTGCAGTAGAACATTATGATCCAATTGACACTGTGGTCATGACGTACTCGTCTATTGAATACAGGAATGTCCCCAAGAACATGTGGCTGTCTTCCACCGGACGCTTTATTATCATCTAGCAGATACATTGTACACGGAGATAATTCCGGCGCTCACCTGGTTACAGAGCTTAAGTTTCCCAGAAGTGTGCAGCGAATTGTTTTTCGTACATTTGCTTTGTTTCCCTAAACACAGATAAATCGCATCAGATCGATCATTGCCGTCGGCTTCCGGCGAGCTGCCGCCCTGACCGAACACTCAATGGCTATTTCATCTTTGCCTACAGACAGAGCGCATAGATTTATTAGTATATTTGGCGTCAAAGTAATTAAGTGCCAACCTTGCCTGAGGAAGACGGCGCCCGCAATTCGCTGTTCCATCCAATCAGCGAGGAGACAGATGGGCAAGACTCATGGTGTGTCAAGAGTGAGCAGTCTCTCACCATCCTCTTACCAGCTCAGCAATGACCACATACAAGACACATTGTTACAAGTTCAACAATAGCCACGCAACGGACACATTGTTGCTAACTCAACAATAACAACATAATGTACACGTTGTTGTTTACTCAACATTAACAATATAACGGACACATTGTTGTTAACTCAACAACAACAACATGATGTACACGTTACAGGCATCACAGACACATCATAGCTAACTCAGCAACAATCGCATCACAGACGCGTTGTTTCTTACTTAACAATAGCCGCATCACGGACGCATCGGTACTAAATAAGCTAATATATTATCATGGACGATTCTTAAGTCACACAACAATTATCTTATATCGGACTAAATTCACCAATAACCGCACATAGAAGCATTGCTACTTATTCAACAATAATGGCATTACGTGTGAATCGTTTACTAACTCAACAATAGCCGCATCATTGGCGCATGGATACCAAACCAACGACAACCGCATCACAAGCGAATCTGGACTCGCTCAACATTAACCACATCATGGGCGCATCTCTATTTACCCAACGCTGCTCTCACCAACATTTCTCACCAACAATACAAATGTTTTAAGTTTCACCTGTAAGTCATAACCTTGGCATGTGCCTGCCTCATCGTTGACCCTGATTGGTCGTCCTATAATCTTGTTGTTTTACACTCGATGTAACTTTGCTCCACTTGATTTCTTCCTAATTGGGTTAAAAATTCGGGAACGGTCTTTAAACTCTTGATAAAGTGGACAACTGGACGGCTGATTACACACCATGGATGCCGGCGCGGTTTTAACCACATGAAATGCAGTGAGCTGATATAGTACAGCGACTCCATCAACAGATTGTACAAGCTTACGGTTGTTTTTCATCACATCTGCTCTTTTGCATCGCTGTTTTCGTACAAAACTTAATCACTTTATCACCTCTATCGGGTTGATGGCTAATCGGGCAACATATTTGCACTGCATGTAGCAATATTGAGTGCCTCCACACATTCATAAATGCTATGATTGATTTAAGTTCTTATGGCTTTATTTATCGCGTTACGTGGCATAAGTCATAAAGCAGCTTCCTGACGTCGGTTGTAAGTCTCGTGGCTTTAGAATTATGCCGGCGTGTGTGCCAGTCAGCATGTTTTCCTGATTACGTGCCATACTGTTTTTGTCACGTTCTATCAATAACTCGATTGTGCTTCATTGTTGGTATTGGGAACAACACATTATGGCTATCTTCAAATGACCTTTCCCTTATAGATACCACTGAAATACCATGGGCCACTGAGACGTGCTGCGATTCGTTAGTGATAAATTCATCTTTACTGACGAAAAGAAAGATCGAAATTGTTAAAGTGCCATCAAACATCACGCTTCGGGATACTGAAACCGGATCTTATCCCCGCCGGGGTGTATATTATTGGTCACATTGATGGTGATATCCTTATGTCATACACATTTCATATTGCTGGAAGGGCCATCTGAAATCCGCAATTCATGAAATCGCTCTGTTGTAATTTGCATAGTCGGTATGGCCACTATACAGTACGTACAAACTGTACCAAAAAAATGACTCCGAGGGTTTTTTCTCTTTAATTGGAGTTTGTGCCTGTCGTCGTTCAGCACCACTAAATAATCACCACGCTTGTCCATTGTTTATAACTAGCCGTCAAAACATTGATGGGGGTTTAAATTTTACACATTAATCACGAAATATGAACATTGATCACCTGGTGGTCAATTAATATGTTGGTATATTATGAATTGCCTCTATTATGTAGACAACTATACTGGCGATAAGCTGACGCGTTCATGCTTTCAACATGATGCAAATTGGCGTTTTAACTGCATGGATACTACCGAATTGTCACTTCCATTTAATCAATAATATATTAAACGATTGATCCGCAAAGAGATTTCTTAAAGAATAATATTTGTGTTGAGCTTGCTTGACTAGAGACATCCTATAATTATACTACATCTCGCGATGGCCTTCATCCGCCAGTGAGCGAATGTATATTGTACTCCAGAGTGTCGTACAAGCAGTAAACACAGGTCACTCGCCGGGCTTATCATTTATTTATAAGCTACAGGCTAGCACGATATTGCGCTCATCCTCATGTTTGAAATCATCCTCATGTTTGATCTGTGCGTGAGTTATGTTTCATTATGACGTCACATATGTACAGCGTGCTTCTTCTGTGATAACCCATCTATTAAATAACAGTCAATTAATTCACAATGATCATCACAAAAAGATGAACAACAAAAGGGCTGGATTTTATGCTGAATATCAGTTGCCTGTATGGATGATTATCGTAAACCTCAATACTCTGTTTATCGACGCTAAAGCAGAAATTTAATGTTCTGTAAACAGCTGTTTACACCTGTAATGAATACATGAAATGCCTGACAAGAGAGCAAATGTTATCTAGCAGCAGAATTGCTTCTAGGAACCCGCTTCTGAGCGATGACTTGTAGAGGTTCTGCCTGCTGACCCAACACTAAACAAACCAACAATACGAATTATCGAAACTTTTAAAACTTATGTCGTATCCATATCATTAAGCCCAATTGGTGGACCAATAATCTTGTGGTTTTACACTTTGCTTCACATTATTGGTTCCTAGTCGACGGCTGATTAAACACCTTGGATTCCGTGCGATGTTTCAATCACATGAATGCAGTGAGCTTCAACTCCATCAACGGCTTATATGCGCTCGTGGTCACATCTGCTCTTTTGAATCGCTGTTTTCCCCCAAAAAGAAAGCTATTGATCACTTCCCTCGAAATGATGGCAAATGAGGCGAATTATTGGTAGTGCATGGGGGCATATATATCGTCAATTTGTGTCTTTCCTAGTCAATAAACGTTTGATTTTGGCGCGTATTTATCGCGCTACGTGACAATATTTCATCAACCAGGCTATTCCAGCATGATAGTAGGTCTCATGGCTTTAGTATTATGACGGCAAGTTTTAGTAGCAAGTCTTTGAGTCGACCTACATATGCATGTTTCGGTGATGTCGTTGGAATGTATAGCCAATGCTCCTACTATATCATGGAATACTCTCAAAGAGTGGTTGTTCTTTATGAATTGTCATCTTTGAACATTGTCAGTCAGACCGAATCTCAAATGAACAAATGATGAATGCGGGTGTATTGTATAACAAACCGATATATGAGTTGACAAACATGAGGTCAATATACATCCATTTGTGACATTATATATAAATTCACATTTGCTAAATATAACTCTCCCGGGAATGTTGGTCATGAGGACCCGTAGTATGATCATTTGAGGCAATCACAGACAATCATGATTGTGTAACAACGCGCTGATTCCACCACGTCGTTGTTGATTACCACCTAGCTCGTTGAATACGATGCAGGTGGATCAGAGGAGTAAACTCAACAAGACAAGTACATTCCACAAGCTATTGGATTTTTGCATCGTGGTGGATAAGTGACATTAAACCACACAACTCGTACAATTATCGTACAGCCCGTTATGACCGCAATTTGTCAAAGCCTCATCTGCCGTGAATGGAGCCTCGAACGGCGCAATAAGATAGCTGCTGTGTCACTGTGGGATATGATAGAAGAGGGACCCGACAGGTAGCATGAATGCTCGCGTGACGTGTCAAATTAATGTTCACTGGATTAACCAGGTAGGTTGCTTTTACGGTTAAGGTAGGCAAGAATGTCAACAGATTCGACTTTGACTGGATAGATCGCCCAATGTGCTGGTAAAGTGAGGCGAATGTCGACAAGCCGCAAGCAATTATCTGATGATTACAATGTCGACGTCATTGGTAATTCTCACAGGGCTCCGCCTAATGAGGGCTACTTTAATCAGTGCATGAACGCCTCATAGCAAGTTCCATGAGTCGTTAAATCGGCTTCGTATTCATCTAACTGAATGTAAAAACGGGTGCTTCCGAGTCGAGTTTGTTAGCGAAACCAACTGATGCTTGTTTACATTTGCTACTGAATCTAACCGATGCTTAATTTGTTGCTACTGAGTCCCGTTGATGCTTCTCTTTGGCTGTTATTGAAGCCTGTTGATGCTTCTCTTGCATACTGAAGCCTTTTTTCTCTTGGCTGTTACTAAATTCTGCATATGCTTTTTTTGGGCTATTACTGAAGCCTGTCGATGCTTCTCTTAGGCTGTTACTGAAGCCTGTTGATGCTTCTCTTGGGCTGTTACTAAAGTCTGCATATGCTTTTTTGGGGCTGTTACTGAAACCTGTTGGGCTGTTACTGAATTCTGCATATACTTTTCTTGGGCTGTTACTGAAGCCAGTTGATGCTTCTCTTAGGCTGTTACTGAACCCGGATGATGCTTCTCTTGGGCTGTTACTGAATCCTGTTGATGCTTTACTTGGGGTGTTGCTGAAGCCATATTATGCATTGGAAAATTCTTATTAAGATCAACACCAATGAGAATCCTTCATAGTAAAGCTTTGTTTTTCTTTCACGACAAGTTATTCGCAATGGGCTTTAACAGAAACAGGCCCCGAAAGTATTATGTATTAATCTAAGTCTATGGCATTCTTGTTTGCGTTCTTGGCGTGTTCTCTGGCATTGCGATTTCGATATCTTTCTTTGATTTCGCTATAGATAAATGATGTGTCAATATGTGCTGCTAGTTTTGTATCCCGTTTTGCTTAAATACTGTACGTGTCATAGGTCCGGCAAAATAAGACACACAGTCGGACATTTATATTCTAGTTGCCTCGTGGTCCATCAGCCAGACAATTTTCTCTACCTCGGATTGCACCACCTGAGATTGTATATTTGAGCAATTGTGAAGAGCTCTGCCACAATCATGAAATAATTCAAAAAACATGATTCATCAAAAATAGATACCTCTCTCTCATGAATAATCTAACGAAAGAGCCTCCATGTGCACTCCACAGTGCGATTAACCTAAGGCGCATGCTCAATTAGTTAAAACTCGAAAGGGTTAGGAGAATTTATTGGCCCTACCTGCCACAGCGTCTCGCATTAACTAAGATATCATTTGAACAAAAATACAACAGTGTAGAATAAAGTTCCATTAAAAGAACATAAGAGGAGTTGAAGACCTGCAAGCTTTATCGTCATCAGGATGCAAGAGAAGCAATTTTCTAACCACGAAAAATGCTCTTTTGATACGCTGTTAGGATACATTACAGTGGTGTTGCCAGCAATAAGATGCGGTTTAATCTGATGCGAATCAGCCCGTACGATACCCTTATTAGATCATCAGCCTTTGGTATCGCATTCCCCGAAGGAATAACGCGGGGGTAAATGGCTTTTGGATGACTCGCATCGCTCGTATGGAGAGCGACCATGGCACAATTATATCAGAAATGTATTTCGTTGTAGACAAAGCATCGCTGGTTAATGATCAGTGTTAAGGTCCAAACTATTTATTTGCACCAAGGTAATTACCGGGGCTCTAGCAGCCAAGGAGTCGCCAACTTGGATAAGTTGTTGTCATTGAATGCCACAATTATCAATACTATGCGATGACCAACGAAGGGCTGGATGTTATGCTGAATATGCCCGTATTGAGACTTATCATTGACCTCATTAGGCCATTTATTGACGTTAAAGCCGAAACTGAATGTTCGGCAACCAGCTGTTGGTGTTCATATCTTATGAATAAATGATGCAAGATAAAGTAGGACATGTTATCTAGAGGCATAATTTCTTTAAGGAACCCGTTCCTGAGCGATGACTTGGTGAGGCTCTAATTGCTGTCTTAACACTAGCTAACCCAACAACACAAATTATTCAAACTGTAAAACATCAGTCGTATCATTATCATTAAGCCCAATTGGTGGTCCAATAATCTTGTGGTTTTACACTTTGTTCCGCATCATTGGTTTCTACTGGTACTAAAAATGCGGGAACGGCCTTTACACTTGATTCATTGGACGACTGGACGGCTGATTAAACACCTTGGATTAAAGACGATGTTTCAATCACATGAATGAAGTGAGCTACGTAAGAACAACAACTCCATCAACGGATTTTATGTACTTGCGGTTGTTTTTGGTCACATTTGCTTTTTAGAATTGCTCTTTTGAATCGCCCTGAAAGAAAACTATTTATCACCTCTTGTTTGTACTGCATGGGAAAATGTTGAGCAATTCTGTAAAGGGTAATAATAAATAATACTTGCCTACGAATTCTAGGTCACTTGACCGATCACGGTAGCGATTCATTATCAATGAATCCAGCGGTTGTGTTACTGACCGTCGGGGGTATATTAAACATTAAGAAAGTTCCCAATTATCATAGTACCATCACACATCTTGACGTGACACATTGTATCAGTAGCCTATCTCGGCAGTGGATTGATAATACTGGTGGAGCTAATGGGACATGCTATTGTCATACACGTTCGGTATGCTGGAAGGGTTATCTGAGTTCGCAATTCATGAAACTCCCAATCCATATGCAGTTGGAAGGTATAACCAATGTACAGTATGCGCATACTGTAACATAGAATGAAGGTCACAAAGTGCTCGCTGTTTGTGAATTGTCATCTTTGCACATTGTCTGTCAGATCAAATGAATAATAATGAATGGGGGTAACTGTATAACAAAGCGACATATGATTTGACCAACATGCGATCAATATACATCCTTTTGTGACTGATCTATAAAATAGAGCGGTACGCCGAGTGTACGTAAGTATGTGAATATTCGACCTGTCCAAGCACCTGATGTACGGCTTCTATTACAACATAATGAAGTTCAGATAGGGTAACGACCTTGGCCTGCTGTACACAGGCACAGACTTGCTGCTTTTGGAGATCCACGCAGCTGACGTGTACGCAGACATGCAAGAGGTTGACGACCTCTTTGATACATGCAACTATGATCCTTCCCGGTGTGCTTATGAAGGAGTATGTGAGCCTGCGCCCCACGATGCACTGAATCCTGATGTCTGACGAGGGCGAGATTAAAAGCGTGTGAAGAAGGTTGTGGTTAAGAAGCACCTATGCCACTCTGAGTAAATGGAGTCTCTGTTCACAAAGAAGTAGTTCGGTCATGGTATTAACATGCTACGCAGCGTAGTCACGAGATATATGGTCAGCGTGTCAACGAATTGTCACTCTCCCCTTTTGACTCCAAGCTGTGGATAGCCCCGAACAACGTAACACACCTGGGCCTATGGTCACGTTAGTTTGTTAGCGGAGTCGGGTCCATGAGGGTTCTGTCCCGACCCTCCTTTCTAAAGCTATCCCTCATAAAGAACAAAAAAGAGCAGGGAGCAAATATCGAAACGGTGTACAAGTCATATAATTAGTTGTATAGTGCAGATAAGTGGGGGCGCAAGAACCCCCACATCCTATACTACTTATCTGTATATATTAATATATATATATATATATATATATATATATATATATATAATATATATATATATATATATATATATATATAATATACATATTCATATATAGCTGATTTTGTACGAAAATACACCTATTTGTTCGTCTAGTCCTTTGATAGCGTTAACAATAAGAGATCCTCGAAGCACAGATTGCAGATCATGTAGAATGCTCATTATCTATCTGCGAAACACAGCGAATTTCGTTGTCACTTAGTCGCCTTGTTGGCGTTGCAAACGGGGTGAAATGGTTAATTCATGATGCACCAATGATCAATATTGCTCCAGTAGAATATGAATGTTTTATTGACTTGCGCATGTATGTACTAAACATGCCCACATCCATTTGGCGGACCGATACCCTAACAACGCGTACAAATGGTGGCAGGCGTTGTTACAAAATTGTATATCAATTTGTTTCTTTAATGTGATGTTGTTGTTTCTAAGCTTTTATTAAATTTAAAATATGCACAATGCTTTTGTGTTGTGTTTGTTTGAGTAAAAAGGCTAAAATGACTGATACAATCATATTCTGCTATCAATGTTGAAAAACATTCACAGAAATTCTATAAATCGTGCATATTGAAGCCCATGGCGCTATCGGTTGGTGTTATAGATATTATATGAATAATAAAAAAGCCAATAACCAGACTGCAAAACATCACCTAACAGAACTCCATGCGACGTTTGCCTTATTGTTATTCATGAGAGCAAACAATATCACGTACCTTAGACATTTACGTGCAGTATCTCTGGTTTGATCTATTGCGCAACAAACAAAATACCCAATAGAACAACCACCCTTCCATGCCATGATGTTAGCATTTCAATTCAATATGACGGGTTCTGTTTCAGTGCAACAGGTGTAACTGAGGCTATGAATAACAAAGTAGCCGAACATTATCAGTTATTTCTGTCAGAACGGCAACATACAAATCAATTAAATATCAACACTAAGCAGCATTATACTCCCCTGACGTCTTCACATAAATGAAAAACAAGTCCGCTTCATGGAGAGTTTGTCGTGGTGACATCAAACATGCCTACTTGGTCTGGGCCACTCGATATCGATTCCATCTACACCAATATAACCTCTAGGGCTGAACACACACCTGCAAAGCGATAGAGAGTGAAGACAGGCGCTGCTTTTACAGAATATCAGTCAGCAGTAAGCACTTAGCGAACGGCAACCATACCAAGTGGTATAATGACGTCATTCTGTGAATCTGTGGTCTGGTGTCGTTTCATGAAGATAACAATATATTTGGTATCCTGAGGCATACATTGGGACATATACCCTTGGATTTCAGCTGCCGACAGCAGCTATGTTGCATTATCTGCTGTGTGAACTCCTCAAAAAGAATATTTATGCTATTGTAAGATATTTAGTCAGTTAGTTGGCTTACATAATGCATGATATACATACGTGAAGCTGTAATGATAATTACCACGAAAGAACGAAACGCTCGAAGAAATTAAAACGACATCCGTTTTCTATATTTGTCGTGCCAAAAATGGACGCATGGTGCATATATTCAGCTAATAATTATTGAGATACTAACTCTGGCGTTTTACTGCGATGTGAATGCCTGGGTAAAAAGTGATATACTCTGGCACATATACCTACGCTATAATGTGACAGTTACTGGAATATAGCTGATTGCTTAGGATCGGAACCCATCTAGCGATTCTGCTACCGCTCGCTATAAATCACCATATGCATTTAGAAACTAGAAACAAGACACCGGATTGGACCGAATGCCAATCAAAGCCGCCACGCTGAATTATTTGACGTTATGTGCTGAGCAAGCGGTCGATTATGTTCACAGCTAATGCATACATGTAGTAGAAGGTGGTGCTGTCAACCGGCGCAATCGATCAAGGATGGGGGGGGGGGGGGGGCAGAGACGTCATTGTCCATTTAGCCTGTAGCCCAGTGACTAGTGATCGCATTTCCTGCCGAACTGGCGGCATTCACAGTCAACATGTCAAACGGATCAGCGCTGTGGTTGCGTCAAACAATATTGCTTTCACAATGGTTGATACAGGGAGTTACATGCTCAGGTAAGTGCAGAAATAGCCATAAACCATATGGTAGTTGGAAAAAAATATTTAAAGCACATAGTAACTACTGAACATTATTTCATAGGGTTTAACCTATTGTTTACTAAATAAGACCATGATATATGCTGCTGCTGGATTAAGACTGGCGGATGGCATTGAGAAGTACTCCTGCAACTGGGCATAGCCTTATGGACGCCTGGTCGTCGAACTCGCGGGTAAACTGTCATGACTGTCAGCTGTGGAGTACAGATCTCTCCGTTAAAGGACTGATGAAATCGTCGCTCGTAGATGACAAATGGAGCTCAGTAGAAAAGGTAGGTGATTTCGGTGGCAGGTACCATACTCGCTCGATTGATTGTCCATGATTGAATGTCCATGATTGATTGTCCATGATTGATCGTCCAAGAATATTGCATCTCTCAAGTAAAAGTATTCTGTTATGCAACCTCGAACAATCTAATATGCTAACAATTGTATTACAGGTGCGGATAGAAATGCATTCTTCACAAGCACAAGGAATATCTATGTGGATGGAATTCAATGCCAGTGGCACAGACAAATTTGATTGGTTCACACCGACTCGTTTGACATCATCAAGTTATGGATTAGGTCCAAATTCAGCCAACTTTTTCACTTTGGATGGGTGAGTGGGTTGTATGTTTTTGTATATAAGTCGCACTTTGCCTGTACATTTCCGGTCAATATATTTTGATTGACAGCCCAGTTGCTCGACACTTCTATGTTGCTGCGTCCCACAACGGATGCGATGACGACCAAGTGTGGATGGAAATATTGGATGCTACAGCGCCATTGGCACCATCTCTCCTGCCATGCTTTCGCGACCAGATACAATCGAACCCCGTATTTCGATATTCTGCTTTGCCTTCCATGCCCCAGAATGCAAATGGTATGCACCAGGGACAGAACAATCTTCGAATAATATTCTATGTTAATAATATAACAACGCAGAGTCGTCTTTCACGCGTGATTTCTTTGGATTTTGAATATAATAGCGAAATAAAATTTTAACAACTAACCATTCGTTGACATAACCCGCACACCTCAATATCTTCCATACAACCATATATACTTCGATCCAAATTGCCGAAATAATGTTTAATCATGTGTGTTGGATATGTTTATTTGAAAAATTTAAAATATTTGATTTATTTTTAAATTTCATTACCGAAAAACTCTATTTTTCTCCTTATTCATTAATCTACAACATTGAATTAGATCGCGAAATGCTACCAATGGTTCATAATGATCACATCTACAACAAATATTATGTTTCTAATCCATGATGACTGAAAATGATTTAAATATTTCGGTATTCCGCAAATATTCAAAAATATATATGGGCACGAAAGGTTGGATTTATACGTATAAATTAATGTCTTGACCTTTCGTGGACGACCTTTCGAGGACCAAAAGTATATACCAGGAATAAAAAGTGACAAAAAGATTTTTATTCGCATTAAACTATTTCATTGTATCAATTAAAGATGCCGAATAAATAATTGATAATTAATGATAGCAAAAATGTACTATAAAAGCCCCGTATGCCTGCTGCTGGATTAAGACTGGCGGATGGCATTGAGAAGTACTCCCGCAACTGGGCATAGCCTTATGGACGCCTGGTCGTCGAACTCGCGGGTAAACCAGCATGACTGTCAGCTGTGGAGTACAGATCTCTCCGTTAAAGGACTGATGAAATCGTCGCTCGTAGATGACAAATGGAGCTCAGTAGAAAAGGTAGGTGATTTCTGTGGCAGGTGCCATACTCGCTCGATTGATTGTCCATGATTGATTGTCCATGATTGATCGTCCAAGAATATTGCATCTCTCAAGTAAGCGTATTCTGTTATGCAACCTCGAATAATCTAATATGCTATCAATTGTATTACAGGTGCGGATAGAAATGCATTCTTCACAAGCACAAGGATATCTATGTGGATGGAATTCAATGCCAGTGGCACAGACAAATTTGATTGGTTCACACCGACTCGTTTGACATCATCAAGTTATGGATTAGGTCCAAATTCAGCCAACTTTTTCACTTTGGATGGGTGAGTGGGTTGTATGGTCTTGTATATAAGCCGCACTTTGCCCGTACATTTCCGGTCAATATATTTTGATTGGCAGCCCAGTTGCTCGATACTTCTATGTTGCTGCGTCCCACAACGGATGCGATGACGACCAAGTGTGGATGGAAATATTGGATGCTACAGCGCCATTGGCACCATCTCTCTTCCCCTGCTTTCGCGACCAGATACAATCGAACCCCGTATTTCGATATTCTACTTTGTCTTCCATGCCCCAGAATGCAAATGGTATGCACCAGGGACAGAGCAATCTTCGAATAATATTCTATGTGAATGATATAACAACGCAGAGTCGAAATAGGCCTTTTATCTACTAAAACAGCTAAACTCCCGATTATATTGTGAAACCTTCACAGTAAACATGGTTGGTACAAGCTGTCTAAGGCCATAAACAAGAGACGTGCATTACCTGAACAGTCTGATATAGAGGTCAAAAGAATATATATATATATATATATATATACGCGACTTTAGTGGACAAACCGCCAACCTTTCGTAGACTTTGGTCCACGAAAGGATATACCAGTATGTCCACATAAAGTCAACGCCCATTTTCGTCCAAAATAATTGAAAATATTTTGGTTTGACTATTCGAATGTGATAGTCTAGTCTAAGTAACGTACAAAGATAATCTTTCACGCGTGATTTCTTTGGATTTTGAATATAATAGCGAAATAAAATTTTAACAGCTAACCATTCGTTGACATAACCCACACACCTCAATATCTTCCATACAATCATATATACTTCGATCCAAATTGCCGAAATAATGTTTAATAATGTGTGTTGGATATGTTGATTTGAAAAATTAAAATATTTGATTTATTTTTAAATTTCATTACCGAAAAAATCTATTTTTCTCCTTATTCATTAATCTACAACATTGAATTAGATCGCGTAATGCAACCAATGGTTCATAATGATCACATCTACAACAAATATTATGTTTCTAATCCATAAAGACTGAAAATGATTTTAATATTTCGGTATTCCGCAAATATTCAAAAATATATATAGGCGCGAAAGGTTGGATTTATACGTATAAATTAATGTCTTGACCTTTCGTGGACGACCTTTCGAGGACCAAAAGCATATACCAGGATTAAAAAGTGACAAAAAGATTTTAATTTGCATTAAACTATCTCATTGTATCAATTGAAAGATGCCGAATAATAATTGATAATTAATGATAGCAAAAATGTACTATAAAAATATGCATAGGTATATATAGACAAAATGACATATATATAAAGACGTTTATATATATACAATGAAATTTATGTATGCATATATATATATATATTTCAAAAGGATATGTATATAAAGACGTTTATATATATACAATGAAATATATGTAGGCATTTATATATATATATATATATATATAAAAATATATATGTATATATATATATTTCATTGTATACATATAAACGTCTTTATACACATATCCTTTTGTCTATGTATATTTATGCATATATATGCATATATGTATATATTTGCATATACATATCTATATATTAATGTATACATTATTTCATAGGGTTTAACCTATTGTTTACTAAATAAGACCATGATATATGCTGCTGCTGGATTAAGACTTGCTGATGGCATTGAGAAGTACTCCCGCAACTGGGCATAGCCTTATGGACGCCTGGTCGTCGAACTCGCCGGTAAACCAGCATGACTGTCAGCTGTGGAGTACAGATCTCTCCGTTAAAGGACTGATGAAATCGTCGCTCGTAGATGACAAATGGAGCTCAGTAGAAAAGGTAGGTGATTTCTGTGGCAGGTACCATACTCGCTCGATTGATTGTCCATGATGTCCATGATTGTCCATGATTGATCGTCCAAGAATATTGCATCTCTCAAGTAAGCGTATTCTGTTATGCAACCTCGAATAATCTAATATGCTAACAATTGTATTACAGGTGCGGATAGAAATGCATTCTTCACAAGCACAAGGAATATCTATGTGGATGGAATTCAATGCCAGTGGCACAGACAAATTTGATTGGTTCACACCGACTCGTTTGACATCATCAAGTTATGGATTAGGTCCAAATTCAGCCAACTTTTTCACTTTGGATGGGTGAGTGGGTTGTATGTTTTTGTATATAAGCCGCACTTTGCCCGTACATTTCCGGTCAATTATATTTTGATTGACAGCCCAGTTGCTCGACACTTCTATGTTGCTGCGTCCCACAACGGATGCGATGACGACCAAGTGTGGATGGAAATATTGGATGCTACAGCGTCATTGGCACCATCTCTCCTGCCATGCTTTCGCGACCAGATACAATCGAACCTCGTATTTCGATATTCTACTTTGTCCTCCATGCCCCAGAATGCTAATGGTATGCACCAGGGACAGAGCAATTTTCGAAAGTCGAAATAGGCCTTTTATCTACTAAAACAGTTAAACTCCCGATTATATTGTGCATACAACAGTCTTTGGTTTCGATGGTAAGATGAAAATATTTTCATTGATACATTGTCTGTTACAGACCTACAAGACGCAGACTTGTTTGTTGTCTATGTGACGGCACCAGGTGAGTGTAATCCTATGTAGTGTTCATCATCAGTTGATCGATTACCTGTAGATTCTGCTGTTTTATCATTTTCACTATCGACTGGTAGAATGCGGCCTCCATACATCGCTACTTGCCGCTTGCTCTTCCACAACTCAGTCTATCGAGAGCTGCAGTATGTCAGGCAAGCGCTTAGTAGGACCGCCCATGCACACTGTTGACGATACATCGAGAATACAATGCACTATAACATGCATGGACACGTATTGTGAATCGACCAACTACATTGGGATGACCCGGAAATGTGAGCTGATGTCGGCGTGTGTTACATCATCAACCCCTTTGATGGACTCGCCTGGGTACCAATTTTGGAGTCCTGGTAATTGCTAAATTCTGAGAACTGGTTATCTGCAAATAGTTGTTGTCACTTATCCATTAATCTACACCAGTTACGTTAGCAAGCATGCGAACATTACATTGTGCATGCGATGAGTTCAGAAGCACGAAATTAAGGACCATCATAGGCTGCGAAATGCAGATACGGTATTTAACTCTGTTGTTAAATAAGACCTCTGGACATCTAGTTTAATAACGCCGATCACCATTTCAATTGAAATACTGTGCGTTATTAAATGCAACATATCTACCAAGAGCTCGCATTAGCGTGGTTGGTTATGTACCATTTGCTATTTCACCTCATCGTTTGGCCAGAAAGAAATTATTCATCACCTCTGTCGAAATGGCTTCTAATGAGCAGGATTATTGGTGTTTTACAAGGTGATACTTGTGGTTAATTTGTACTTGCTTATGCTGTAAATGCAGGCTTCAAACATGCAAGTACCGTACTAGGTGACTGCTGAGCATTTCCCATAAAATTGAAAAACGAACTCTTTTTTTTATCGGATTCTGAATTATGACGTTGAATATCAAGGAATTCTCCACTTATTTACTTAATTATTCTCGCAC
This sequence comes from Urechis unicinctus, assembly GCA_034190875.2. NCBI lineage: Eukaryota > Metazoa > Annelida > Polychaeta > Xenopneusta > Urechidae > Urechis > Urechis unicinctus. The sequence continues at coordinate 46,494,052 of CM067357.1, forward strand.
TACATAGCGCGATTTCGTCCTCGAAAGGATGCGCCATTTAAGCAGTGCTTTAAAATTAAATGAAATAGGAATTAATCAAGAAATATACAATTGCTTCTATTATGCACTCCACTGTATCTTATACAAACATGATTCGATTGGGACGATAGGGACTGAAGGGCCGGGACACGAGATGGGAAGGTTGAATATGTTGGTGGACGTAACTCATCCGCAATTTTGAAATCGACAACGCCAGGCTGTAACTCATTTAGCAGCACTGTAGGCTTCGCTGTTCTCCTTCATTCGCGCACTTCCAGTAGACTCTCGCATTAGTGTTCGATATGAGGACAGTTGTGTATATCATTGGGCACTGATCCATGCCACCTTTGGAATGTCGTTAGTCTGTCCAAATGCTAACTGATAATATATTTTCTAATAAATGTAATGCTTTGTTCTGTTATTAAGTTTTTCGAACTATCGATAATATTATACATTACCATGATTACATTTGCCAGGTATAATTCCTCTAGGGTGAGAAGGAGAGCGCAAAGGGAGGCCTTGTTTTCCCTGTAAGGTCAGTAAGTGAGAAAAAATAAACACTCAAATCGTTATAAGTGGCTTTACAATCTTTAACCTCGATGTAATAAAATGATGGTGGAACAATTTACCATTTCTTGTCTCCCTGTTTCTGACTTCCGTGCTGATTATGTGCATAATAAAGTCCGGTTAACGTTAACTTTAGCGCTCGGTATCGCTAGTGAAGCTCACGTGCTCAGGAACTCGCCGGGATCGATACAGGGTTGTTACCAAAGAAGCTTGCTGCTGTTTGTTGTGGGGTGGTATTGATGCCTACTGATGCATGATGGGACCTGTAATTTGCCATTTAAAATAACTTACGAATAGCACCATATATATGTGCTGGTCATCAATATAATCACGTAAGATCAATATGGCACCAAATGCTATGTACATAAGCGTCAATATGACCTGCACTTGCTGAACGATGACGGATTGAAACAAAGATTCATTAAAAGTTCAAAGGGATGCCAGCCTGGCAATTCGCCATGTGGAATTAAGTCACCAGTCGGTATGAGCATATGTCATATTGCAACCACCTGCAGCAGCGGGCTGTCTATTTGTTATGAACCTCTGCTGACTAGGGTGGCGGTTATTAACTACAAAAGAGCTGGCCTCCAGACGTTACATGATGTTGCAGGTGTAAGCATGAATATAACATCACAAGAGCACCATGCTCTTTTCCACATTGTCTTATGTCCAATTAGGTCATCAACATATGAGTTTACTACTCAAGTTAGTAGAAAAGAAAGAGTCACTAATGCTACCCTATGCTACCCTGGTATTGTCACCTGGTAATATCACTCCCGTCGAGCAATATTGACGGCAACCAACAAATGTCAATAACACGAGTATAATAATGATATAGTCTCGTTTGTCTCAAAGGTATGGTAAATACATTGAAGTGCGTGACTGTATTTAATGCATTGTCAATCTTTGACTGCTTTTGATGCCTAGGTAATGCTTGACTGCTCTTAATGCACAGCTAATGCTTGAAGTGTCTGGCTTAGTCGAATAGGAAGACTAACATATCAGCATCATCACCAATTCTTCATGAACATGTATGGAAGTTGCGTAAACCTATGACTGTAGGCATATTACAGACCGTGCTTGATGTCATATGAGCGGAAATGTGCCTGCATTCTTAACTGGTGATGGAACAGCCATTGTCTGAACTCAAGATAGATGGTATCTGCTCTATGACTGGAATGTGTTTACGTTTTAACTATGTATTCTTTGACTGCGGCAACAATTGTTCACTAATTATTCGAGCTTTAATGATGCAAGTTCACTCGTAAGGTAAAGATGCTATGGCATGTTCGAGAGTTATAAAACTTGTTAAATTGTTGTCCACGTTGACGATGATAGCCATTTGCCGGCCCTGTGTATGTTTACATGTACTGTAAACATATGCACTGTACTGTACTGCATCAATAATATATTCAGCCTTTGATCAACTGTTTCAAACATTTATTTACTCGAAATATTGAAACAGCGAGCGGTATTGGTAATTGTACGGCATTCTACCTTTAACGATTGCTCGGATCTATACCACACTCCTGATAAAGTCAAAATTCGTATTATCTAACAGAAGCTGCTGGAAACACACAGAAAGTTGTTTTCTCCACCTGTCACACCATCTCGCATGTCTTGAGATATACAGCGCATAATAAACAAGAGTTTAGTCTGTCACAGCTTTACATCGTAGATAGCAATAAAGATACATGCTTTCAAGCAAAAACACACATGGGAATGCTTCCATATCTAAGCCTTCTATCGCCACCTGGATAAAGCTGCTGATTCTGGATAAGCGGTTGTCTGATTATACATTGTTTTTGAAACCAATGCCAATGATATAATACCAGTTTCTTAATAGTGTAGCAAAATAGATTTTTGTTGAGGCTGTTATATCTCGCTGCAAGCAATGAACAGATCTCGTATTGTATCGTTCGTAGCATGTGACAAAATTGTACATGCTGTTCGTATGCATCATATGTAATGCAATGATATCTTCAACACATTTAACTTTCTATTTCAGTGAGAAAGCTGTATCGAAAATGCCAGGGTACATTTTTTAGCAAGTAATACCAGTCTGTTGCAATTGTTTCCACCTGGTAAGGGGATCCACTGTGACATCAAAATTATTGATGACGGAAAATGAATTAGGTAAGGCCTTCCTTAAACTGCTTAAAGGCTGACGATAATATGCAACGAGTCCGGGTGAATTCCTGACATTAAATTCCATCCACATTTATATTCCTTCTGCTTGTGACAAAACATTTCTATCCGCAACTGCCAAGCAAGTGTTGGTTCGTTACATTGTTGCATGTGCTTGAGAGATTTGGTGTTCCTGAACATTCGAAACTGTCAGAAGCATGGCTGAATCCAACCACGAAATAATACTTACGATGTTTTGCGAAATAAGGCAGCCATTGAGACTATTATTTGATGTCGTTAAGGGACATAATTTGTAATATATTGGCATATGCATTTATAATATATGCGGAATTAGGGAAGTTATTAGCCACCAATCTGTGTCAGAAGTAGGTCGACCCAAAATGCATGAATGCAAGAGGGATTACATCGTGAATAGATTCTACTCGTGTAATATGACGCATGATGAAGCTTTTTTTACATACCCATTAGAGCGCCTGACAGCTGGAGATGATTTGTACTTTGAATCAGTAAGCGCATCGGAGGCTTTATTAAGTTTAATGTGTTAAGCCTGCATAAAAAAACAGCATTATTTCAGATAAATTACGATGCACTCCCGTACCCATCTAAGGCTTTGTTGCGAATATGGAACTGAATACCAAGGTTCCAGTATTTTGATACAGTAGTAACGATGTCACAACCATATCCCTTGGTTAAAGTTCGGAAAAAACTGCTCAGTGCAATTGCCCTAGGTAATATGAAACTCACTGTGCAATAACAAGTGGGCTTGATGTCAGGACTTTGCCAATGATGCTCGTATAATTCATATCACGCGACATCTAGATTGCTTCCAATGTAATCGACTCGATTCATCAAAAATTCAATTTCCTTAGTGTGTAATTTGGTATCTAGCTCTGATGTTCTGGTGGTAATGTCGGGGCGATAAGTGCTGGAGACCCAACGGTTACGAACACTATGATAACAACATGATTACTGAATTGCACTGAGAACATCCCTCTTGTCCGAGAAGTCAGGCGGGTACCCAACCTTGATGGACAAAAGTCGATCAAACAAAACCTTCCTGACACACGTTTTTCTACGAACCAACCATGAATGTCTCTTTCACCCAAAGCGATATTTATTTGGCTGGTGCAAATCGCAACTTTTGTTGCACCTGAGGAGCACTTGTAATTCGATTTTTGCAGAATGAGTCTCTCGCAATTAACTAATTACAAGCTAAGCACAATCGCTATTTGTCTCCATTACCTCTGACAATCTCTTCTCTCTGCACCATTAGCCATCTACTAGTGGTGTTTCCATTGGCATTTAAACCGATGGATCAGTACTGTGCTGTGGATTACATTCGAAATGGCTCGGCCCAATATGACCCTGACGCCAAGCTATACACGCAAAGCAGTGAAGCAAAACAATCGAAATACATGAGTAAATAAAAATCAGAATCGGCAAGAATAAGAACCTCGGTCGCATGACATGAATAAAAACACTCCTGGCTGGCTTACACACTCGCAACAATTCGATTGATCTTCGCACCTTGCCTCCATGATTGTCGATCATTTATCGCGATGTCACGTATAATGGCGTTGCCGTTCTCTAGCAGGGTTGGTGTCACTTATAATGGTGCTCCTGTTCTTTAGCAGAGGTTACCAACTAATCCTGCAATATGCTCCACGCAGGTTCGTATGCAAATCACTTAAACATGTCTGAAGAAAAGTCATCAAACTAAAACCTAATACTAAACAACATATAATGATTGATGATTGTATGATTAAATAAAATATTCACTAGAATGGCCAGGAAAGTTTTTTATACTCACAAAGGCACAACCCTTGTCCTTGAATATAACTTGCTATCAATAATCACAGTTTCAGGCACACGAAACAAATAGCGATACTAAGTGTAAAGAGAAACCAAATATACGTTTATTTGCAAACCTGCTAGTCGTATGGACGTTTTGATGTTTGTTTATTCTGGCGGTATTGATGTCTATTTTACATTGCTTTGTACCCATTATGATAACGAGTAGATTTTATGTTCTCTCGGTATCTACGGTAATTTTATCGCGAGCGATAAATGCGGGGTATAATCTCACACGTGTCAGTCTTAATCATCCGATTATCAGATCATTTCCGTTTAATATCTTATTACCCAAAATAAATTCTTTGGTGAAATGACTTTCTTGTCTCGACTGAATGGAACGTGATCACGAAATAATTACACGTAAACTGTACATGGTTTGAATAAAAGCATCGCTAACTAATGGCCAAGGCTATGGTCCTAGCTCCTAAATAATACAGCAAATAGGATTCGAAATGATGGTTGCTGGCTGTTTAAAAAGATTTTAAGTGGATAAAGTGGTATTACTAACTCATCATGGAAACACGAAACACGACGGCTTAAACGACAAAGCAGGTGCAGAGAAACATGTCCTCCCAACCACTTAGTCATAGTCATGCTCACGTGGATAAGAGTTAGGAAGCTGTGGATGAGGTTCATTGGGATCAACTTACATATATAATAAAGAGGCTCGGTGATCTAATGTTTAGCACAAGAAACCTACGATAACTTAACGTTAGTATGTGCATCAGTATTTTGTTGATCGACACCAACAAAACATATCCCTATTTCCTTGTGATAGAGATTACCTTAAGTGTTTCGCATTGAGAATGCATGGTAACATAGTAATGCATGTTCTACCATTCGGAGTGAGTGAGTGAGTACGGGGATTAACAGCACACCAACACTAATGTGTTATATGGTGCCTTCAAAGGGGAATAGATAAGATTGGCCTTATTAAGCAACCGCGTTCTTGGATTAATAGAAAAAACGGACATAAAAATTGATGATGATGATGAAAAAGATAAAAATGCAAATAGTATCCTAGGACAAGTCATCACCAACCGATTGACTGGACCAGCCTCTCGTCTAAGCGTAATCAGGGCCTGAGTAGTGTGTTAAGGACATGGCCCTCAAAAGGACCGATCCACTCAACAATATGGATCCCATTGTCCACCGACGAGTCGCAACTCACGTATCCTCCTGCATGTCGTAAGAAGCGACTTAAAGGGGACAACCTGTTGGTCAACACTCTTCGGATGGCTAGATAATCCAATGAAGCAAGAGAGATATATCACAATAGCGAAATGGATGACATAGGTTAATTAGGATCAACTTTTGCAGAAATAGAGAGACTCAGTGCACAAACACCCACCGATGAATGAACGGTAGTATGTGCACCATTCGCCTGTTAATTAGTGCATATCCCTTTCTTGTTCATCAACCGTGTATTATAAGAGAAATACTGTTGTAGGAAATGGAATTGTGAATTGTACATCTATGAATCTCATATAATTGCATCACGGCTCGTCATGACAATTGTTTTGAGGCGAAATATCTGCTATCAATGTTCATGTACGTCTCTCTCGTGGCACATTAAGTGTAAACATGCGCCACCTGACGGGCTTATCCATGTTTACAGACTCCAGGGTAGCCGTAAATTACACCCCCAGAATGCCTCAAAAATTGCATCAATCTACGGGTGGAATAACGATGTAACACAAGGCCGTGTATTTCAATCATGTCTCTAATAGCAATCCTGTCCGATACAATTCAATTAATTCCATTCAAATTATTATTATATGCTAGATAACATAAGGCATCTGCATTATGCTAAGTATGGATTGCCTGTAGGGGTAATACTGTTCATATTTTAGTTAAGTATAGAATGTTTACAGTATACTTTATCTGCTGGCTAAGCACTTCTTAGTTAACGGTATGAATCCGAATCTTTCGGCTGCTTATATTACAGTAACGTCAATAAATTATTCGAAGCCATATCCTCTATTTTTTGTGAATATGGTGTTCAATTAAACGCTATTGGCGCGTTTTGTGTATTAAACTTTGCATACCGCATGATATCAGATAACTGTCAGGGCCTATACTATATCAAACTATATCAAAAAGATTAACAGAATGGCAAAACAAAGCGAGCACATTTGGTTGGCATGCAATCAACGTCAATCAAACTTGGAAGGAGCAAGCAGCTATACACTGTACAGTGCGTCAGACAGCGAGCTTTTAAACTTTAATAGAAGAATTATGTGCCACAAAAGGAGCATTCAATACGAGGTTTTTTTCTCTTGTTACTGAAACCACACCGCAAGGATTTGATTCACGTAAGCATTATCAAATCAAATTAAAGTCAAACCATGTTAAATAAATTGATTGAAAACTCCCTTATTAACGCAATGTTAAGATTACGATGATAAAATTGACGTTTGCATGGCAACTCAGTTAGTCCATTTGCTGTCAGATATAATCGGCAGCGTTAACATCACGCTATGAGCGACCTTATGATGCTTCTCATCTTAATACAAACATTGTGGGATGAAAGATAGCTTTCTACTGAAACTGAGTTGATACCTGTGATGCTGAAATATTGTAATATATTCAGCCATAACTCATGATGTCTAAAGTGATGTTCATTTACATATAAGTATATGTTTGACAACAATAGTTATTGATCCGATGTATTCACATGGTGCCTCTGTTGGATTCAGTTTGTTTTTAAGTGCATATTACCTTTTGCTAATCACACATACCCTTTCGCCTAGTCTGCATAAGGAAGGGAGATTATACTCAGTGACGAGACAGCATCAGTATCAGTAATTGAGATGACCGAGTACCACAACACACACAGAAAGACATATGGGTGTATTGGCTGGCAGATGTATGAGCTATCAAACCGGGAGACTAATGCTTGTAGCTAATGGCCTTGAATAAAACAGTTGGCAAAATGCAGACTTCCGTCGATGTGCTTGCCGTGAATGCACGCAGTTAAACAATGTGCTAAAGCACTCAGCACTGCATTAAATCTAATGACCGCTAGCAAAGGTTACCGGATGTGTTCTCTACATGTGTTATGGTGATAGTAGCACAGCTGATTAGGTGAGAAGAAACATAACCATTATTACTAGGCTTGAAAAAATAAACTAGTTAATAATGCGTAATTCAATATACAACATGATTAAATCACTTAGCTTCATTAGAAATGCGCCTCTACCAAATATAATATAAAATAAGCATAGAATACATTCTCATATATGAAGGCCGCTGTCGACCTTTATTTCAACGCCAATAATACTCACATCAACCTGATTGACGACATGAGGTTAAGGCTATAGCACATAACATTGTGTAATTTGACCCAAGACTCATTTGAAAACAGCTGTATCGGTTCCCATCGTCGATCCAATATATTTCTGTAATAACCTATCACGATGCTTGCCAGTGCTCGTGATAGTTTTATGCAATATGACATTCTAAGAAATATGCTTGTTACCGAATCCTCATTATTTGGTAAAGCAATCCATCGAAGCCAAAAATAGTGCCCGCTCTACAGGATCAAACAAAATATTTTTCAAATTTTATTCCGGTTTATGCCACTACGGTAAAACCACGAATTGAATAGATGGTGCGCAGCTGTGTGGCTTATGGGAAGGTCAAAACACAATTTTATTACAGCTATTGGGTAACAACACCGAGATAGAACAAACGGTAACCACGCAACATTACACAAACATATTATTGCAACAGCTATTTGCAATGCTGCGATTCGGAAATATAGACTGACTGTCTACTAAACTCCCAGTACATCTTTGCACATACGCTAATGAATAATGTACATGTTTTTGGTTCCTTACTGAATACGGATGCACAAAATGACACTACCTATCTCTCGACATGCATTTTCGACATCTTACGTTGGGAAATATGTATGCCGCTATGAAATGTCATGTTCAAAGCAAGCTATCCATCAACAACATAACTAGGCATGAACAGCCGAATATCTTGAACTCTGGTTTAGTGCACAGGGCCTCGCCAGAAAAACTCTTACAAAGATGACTAGACGGCCAAGTGGTCGAGTTAGCGACAATGGCTGGTCGCATCTGCGTCTAGGGTTTGAGGCTGCATAATTGGTGTTAGTACTGCCGTTAGTGCTGGCGAAACATCCGTTGGAAAGAAGAGCAACTATCACACGGCTAATAATATGCCTTGCGCGTATGGTCACTGTTGTCGACCTACCATACCTTAACCAACACAATGATGGCTCATATGATTCGGTCGATCAGACGTTTACAAGCGGGATCCAAATCTACGCCAAGCACAACATATGTTCCAAGTTACAACGCATGTTGCACAAATGAGCAAGGCTGTCAAAAAAGGTAATGGAATTACGCTTGATGCGCCTCTCGTGAATGAACGCCTTGAAGCCCATATACTGCTATCCAGGCTTAATTACATTCAGGCTGTCGTATATAGTTGTTCAATCTTTGCCCGAAAGATCATAAAACATAAGTACAAATGATTTTAGTATTTATATAACAGAAGCGAAGCGCAGAAAATGTGAGTGAAGGTTTGTGCCCATGACGAATTGATACATTGACATGGAGCGGTTTCAAAGCACGATATAATTCGATCCATACTCAACGGTCTTTATATTCGTCAATGTATGCTGTTAATCTGCAACTGTTTCTGTTAAATACACTTTGCTGCTTGATTCCATCTAAAGATCCAAAGAATCTCTAACACTCCATTGTTACCTCAACTTATCCCGGGCTCGTTTGACAATCAATTCCGTAGTCACAACACCCACTATAGGTTTTCCTAGATTGATTTGAACTCGGTCCAACACCCTCTCAGAACAACTTTAGACCGACGCCACATACAATACACATCGTATCATGTTGCAATGTAAATCGCAAATAGAGGAACGCGTCATGGCGCATAAGAGCTAACGAAGCATTATGACGCGAATCTATGACGGGTAACATTATAATGTGTTGAACAGATAAGGAGAATGGATTTGACATTAAATATATCGTTGAAGCCTATGCGACCCTGAATAGACCATTCTTCCTGGGTGATATAAGTCAGCGCATGGAATGCAAGAGCCATGCTTATCGCATTAATCAGGCTATATCGTCCATCATTATCGACAAGGTTTTACATTCGCTGTATTGATCATGGTATCATGAATTACACACGTTCCGCTCACAGTATCTGTGTGTTGTGGGGATGCCGTAAGAAAGGGTACTTCGCCAAATATACTGCTATGATAATTAGTTTGTAATTCGCGTGTTATACTAAATGACATTACGTCCGTGGGTCACGAAGTATATTAATCCGATTGGCATTGGAGGTGAACCAAATTGCCATTGAGACCTACCGGCGGATAATTTAAAACGTCGGCATTGCAGGCAGATGATGCAAATAGCACAATTAACATCCAGTCTCTTTATGACGTCGGCACTCTCGTTTACCGCAGAACCAATATAACGTGATCATTCAAGTGATACAGGTTTAAAAGCTACATATTAACCATGAAATGGCGATTTAAACAGTTACATTATCTGTTTATTAGATTGTTTCTGCTTCAATACAGGTAAATGACTCCTAAGGCTGGGGATCGCCCTGCTAAGCACAACAAATTTAGATTCGTTGATGCCTGCTGGCTCTCCATCACGGCTTCTTGGATTGCGAGTTGACAGAGAGGTTATAACACGATCCCTGCATAAATCCCACCTTGCAACACAGGGTGCCATTTCATATATATATATATAAATATATATATATATATAGATATATATATATATATATATATATATATATATACATATATATATATATATATATATATATATATATATATATGTATATATATATATACATATATATATATATGTATATACATATATATACATATACATGCATATATACATATATATACATGTATATATATATATACATTTACATATATATATATAGGTGCATATATATATATAAATATATATATATATATATGTATATATATATATATGTATATGTATATTTAGGTATATGTATATTTATATATATTTATGCATATATATATATGTATATATATATGTTTATATATATATGTATATATTTATGTATATGTTTATATATATATATACATATAAATATATATATCTATCTATATATATATATATATATCTATATATATATATATATATATATATATATATTTTATACGAATACAACCTTTTTGATACAATCGACCACCTTTTGTGGCACACAGTTACATCTTGGCACGCGATGTGAGTGCCAAAAAAATCAAGAGCTTTTTCAGTGCTTTGTTCTGCAATTTCTTATTTAAAATTGATGTTACCTTGTTAATTATCTCCATTCACATTTATCCATTGCAAGGTTATGACCCCTGCATCGCGCAGGTGTTAGTTAGGGACGTTTGAAAAAAATTACATATTGGACTGACGACCATTTTGTTACTGTGCATTTAACAGCTTGTTTCTCGTTATTATCTTATATATCATAATCCCAACTTCTGATATATTGCTTAGAATTACTTCCTTCGCAAATATATTATATTGACGTGACATTCGATAGGGGAAATAAAATATATGTATTTGGTTTCGACGTTTCCAATGAGCTGGAGACAGATATATATTCGCCCTGACAAACCGAAATGCTTCGGCTGGTCGGATAATTTGTAAGGCACCTTGTGCTTTGAGATGAAGTTGCGTTCCTGGCCGGGAATATCTTAGGATTTGGTAAGCATAACCACAACTCTTGAATATATTATGGCGTTATTTAAGACGCTTATACCCGAGTCAACCAGACGATAGCGAGAAAATATATATAATGTCGCTAAAGTGACTCGACAACCGGGGTTCTCAGCCTGGGTTTTCAAATATCGCCCACTGTGACATTTTGTCTAATTTATGACAACGCTGGTTCGATAGATTGGATATATTGTGTAGTATACTCTATCTGACATATAAATGGGATCTGGTCAATGTTTGAGGTACTTTAGCTACGTGGAGTCAAGCCGGCCTTGGTGAATCGCTTCGCCAAGTTCTGTTGGTAAGTCGCGTTTGTCATAATGTATGTATGTATGTAAAAAAATTTGTGATCCGCGATACAGGTTGCAATTTTTTTTCAATCGTTAGGCGTCAATAATGCGCAAAACCGAGAGGTTTTGTTTTGTCCTTGATCTGAAACTAATGTCAAGGTAATCGAATAAGTGAAAAAATAGTATCTCGAATAACTCCGTTAAAAATGGTCGGATTGTTACAAAATTAACATCATTGTGTAGCTCAATCTAATTGCAAACCTTTACTATATAAATGTAGACATCGAACCAACAGTTTACTCAAGCGCTTCACTTTATAAGTGTTTTTTTGGACAGTAGACGACTTAAAACTTCTCAAAAACCTTATGGAAGGTCGTCAACTCCATAAATAGGTTCTAAAAGTATATTCTCATCCACAAATATACTTCACTTACTCAATAACCACCCTATGAATGTCAGATATCCGGAATTCAATACATAGCAATTTTGGATCCCGAACATTCAGAAAACTTATGTGGTTGCTACACCTGAGGAGATATTGCCAAGAAAAGTTGTCATAATATGCAATAACTAGTTCAGATTTTGCTAAAGTTGTCTCTGTGAAAACCTTACGTGCAAAAACACCTTTATGATCAGGAACACCCTACCCCTTAGATATGTACAACGAGATATGACATTTTCAGCTCAAAAATCAATCTTGAAAGTTGCAGCTGATTCATTATTGTTTTTTCATGCAATTACCATGTCTACTAAATATATTTCTTATCATCAATAGTTTTTAAGACTTTGATGTATAATGTTATGAATCCTACATACAGAGAATGATGTTCATTGGCTTTTGAAGTACCTGTAGATAGCATGTCTGACAGATAAGTCATCATGTCGTATGGGAAAAGAATGGTAACTTATTTTTTCATCTATCAGTAACAGTGTTCCCCATTCCCGGTTTGTTGACTGAAGTCTACACTAGAACATTTGACATTTTCTGCAGTTGTAAGCCTATTAAATGTGGTTCACATTATTATAAAAACAATGTATGAGCTAGGTCAACATTTTTATTTATTTCAGCTTCGTGCCTCGATACGGTCAACCAATCATGAGCAGGTTCTGGTTTTATGATTAATACTGTATCATATATGGAAAGAAACTACAAAAGAATAACAGTTGTCCAATATATATTCATATCAATGCCAAAACATCAAAAGCATATACACCTACAATACTATTTCGTCCAAACATGGCTCTGACCTTTTTGTGCACTCTTCATTAAGATAAAATAACCATCTATTTTAATGTTGCAGACTAAATCCCCAACTGAGATGGCCCAATGGTGGTGCCAATTAGGGTTGAACCGCGATGTTATTACCTTGCAATTCATCAATGACTATAAAGGTAATCTGTTTTGGTATTCATATCTGTTAATCAATCCTTGACCTTTGTTCTGAGGTCATTGGAATGTCTGTCAATCAGTGTGGTATCAAGACTATTTATTGATCCTTACAACAAACGTAAGCATATATCCTTACAACAAACGTAAGCATATCCTTGACTAAAACCGGACTTGACCCAAATCGGACATGTCTTAAATTGGACTTGACCAAAGTTTGGACTTAACCTAACTTGGACTTGACCAAATTCGTGATGCAACAGCGATGAGTGTATGATATTGAAAATATGCAGAAGCTTTTAAAATGATTTCCGGTATAATACTTGTAATATAATTCAATAATACATATGCGCTCTTATTCTCAATGACCCCGCCATGTTTACTTTCTGTATGGTCATGTGACCAAAATAATCGAGTGCAACCGTAAAAGTCAGGTTCCTTCTTGACAAACTACCAAATTTATATTATTCACACAGTATTCAACACGGTTGGACCATTAAATACCATATAATAACAAAACACTTGATATAAAAACCCATTCCTACGATCGAAGCTACCAAATTCACCTTTCGACCTAGCCATGATAATCTGGCTTCGAACTTTGACCCCAGATGAACGACAGATTGGCAAAATATACAACGAAAGACTAGCCGACGATTACCAAAGTCAAGTCACATAAAATTGTCTATCTTTCAAATAATGATCATTAAAATTTTATCACAGCCATGGTTAAGAATGATACGATTGTTACAGTATTTCGGCTAATAATGACATTTCATAATTTACGAAACTCGTAAACAATAACTCTAGATTAGGCCGCCTACTTTGTGACTTCGTGACGCGGAAAGCATACAAATTTGTTGTTAAATACGGATTTCCCCAACAAATATATTCTGACATGGACGGAAAAGAATCTGTGTCCGTAAGATAATATACTATCTCAAACATTGTTCTTCATTGTTCACATATGAATTAGTGCATAGTCTGTAATGTTTGTAACTAATATTAATTTTGCAATGCATATTGTAAAATGTATGTGCTTTTGTTTAGTAGATACTGAACCAGCAGCCCCAGCAAGTACCAAGTATGCCACAGGTCTGCATAGAACAACAAGCCCTGTAGACCCCAGACTTAAAGATGCCAACAAAAACAACTTGATTTCTAGTGACTTGGAGTCAGATCAGGATGCCTCGAACAGAACATGCATCAAAGATACAAGTGAGTATTTTTCATTCCTAGTGACAAGGTATAAACCAAAGAAAGGCTTCTTTGCATTATAAATGAATTCTAGTTAAGTTACCTGCATATAAACGGCACTACCTACCGCATGGTCTATAAAGGCCTGTGCTATATTGTGAAAGTCATTACAAGTCTGCAATAACTATAAACTAATAGCGAAATATGAAAACAGTATATCAATGCACATGCAGACCGCTTCTAATGGGATACAAGGCATACCCAAGCTCTACCTTTTGCCTTCAGAAGTTATATTCAGATCCCCAATCTAAGGAAACTACTCCCAGCTGTTGTATACATACTTCAGAATACATGTATTAATCAGGATAAATATGTCAGAAATATCATTCCCAGAATCTCTTTTATGGTAGATGACATATATTATATAAAATTGTTGCACAGTTGTGGTGTAAGCTGAATTGTTATTTAAGCTCGTAGATAAGCCATGCACTGCCATGTGGTGTTTCATGATTAAGTAACTTTATCTGATGCTTTATCATTAATTTATATCTTCTATTCTCAGCATTACACTGCAGACAGATTATTACAAAAGTTGTAGCTACACAGACTAAATGTACAGTCTGTGTAGCTCTCTTATTGTTCTGTGCATCTTTCTGAAGATGTCCTGGTCAATCTAAAACCTGCCTTGGTGCTGCAATCTTGTGTTCAACAGCAATTTAGTCTGTAAAACATTTATGCTCACCATCTTATACAGAATTCATGTGACACTATTCAAATGACACTACCCTCACACCCAGCCTCACTTTAACACCTTGAGTTGTTCTACATCATTCAATCAGGCAAATGGTAGGATGTAGCTGTACCAGCAAGGAACACTACCTAACATTCTGTGGGATGACCCACCAATCTGAACCACGCATCTCTTGCCTCCAGTTTTGGTTGAATAATACAACTGTTATCCCTGGATTAGTGGTGCCAAGTAATTTGCTTAATATGTGTACATGTTGATTGTTTCAGGGAAGAAAGAAGTTCTTAAGTCACAGCTGCCAATGGGACTTCCCTACTTAAAAGTTTTGGGAAAAAATATGAATGAGCAGCACAAGTTCCAATGGGCCTCGTACCACCTCTTAATTATGGTTGAAATGTCATTAACTATGCATAATTGTATTGAGCCGTGCTGGCTCCAAATGGATGTGCCACAAACTCTTAATTATGCTTGAAATGTCAATAAACATTCATAATTGTCATACAAGTGACCTTTTTAATCACTATATAGTTTATAGACAATATTACACATGCCCAGTTTACTCAGTTAATGATGCAATGGTATTTCATCATAGCTTTTGACAGTAAAAAAAGATTTTTAAGCTCTGTTTACCCATGGCCTCAATGTTAAAATTATTTTTACCAGTGGTCTTACTTGTTCCATATCTATGATATTAATGTTGTGTTACCTGCATTTCAAATCCAACCCCTTTTAAACAAATTATGGCCATATAAAACCTGTTCTCTAGGGAGAACTATGAATGTATTACTATAACAGATGATATAATCATAAATAATAGAGATAACATAGCGGCAGTACGATTATCATTAAGTTATTAGTGTATATTTCAATGAACTAGAACAAAAAATGCATGCCTGTCTGTGAGCTACATTGGATGAGAAAAAAATTAAAGAGTGCATACGACAGAGCTTGAACGATTAAGCGTTATGATGAACCACAGAGACGCCTCCATGGACAACCAAACAACCATATCGAGCTGAAGAGTGGGAGCCACAGGGAATTATATAAATCGTCTATTACTATAACTACATCGGTGTTGTTATATTAGCAGCAGAGGATGACCATTCGATATAATAAATCCTTATGCGGAGTGTGTGCAAAATTAGGGCTTAACCTCGCTTGCAACATCAAAGATCCCTTAGCGACGGAGCGTACAGGTCTCGGACAGAATGTGGAATGATACTGAACTATGTTCGCGTTTTCTCAATGATAAGAAAACCGACCACTGTCAAGTTCATATTCAGCCTCTCGAAACATATTGCGCGTTCCATCCCACGAGTTCCTGTACGACTTCAAGTTTCACAGTGTGCGTATCTCGGTGTAGATATATCTATTCATGCGCCGGGCCCGGCACTCGAAAGCGCCAGACATTTAGAGCCTTTGCTCCTCCATGCTTGAATTACGTTGGATAGTACTTGCTTTCGATCGAGATCGTCATGAGCCTTGAATCGTCGTTGCCCCTAAACATGCCTGCGACGTTAATTCTAAAAGATCGCTTGGATTAAGATTCCCCGTCTTTCGATATGAAAGAAAAATGAATCGTCGTTAATTAAACATGCCTTGCCCCTTAACTGCACGTTAATTCTATCGCTTATTATCATTTCAAATTAAGATTCCCCGTCATACAGCCAGGGATGAAAGTCATACCCCATCGCATAGATGCAAACATTATGTTCCTTACATAAATAGCAAATTCCCAAAATGTGTCCTTAACCCCATCGAACTATTCTGGAACAACCATTTCGGTCATAGATGCAAACATTCTGTTATGTGCCATAATAGCAGGTTTTTTGTAATGTCCCAAAATAGTTGTTTGTTTGCTATGTGTCAAAATAGTTGGTTGTTACGTGTCCTTAATACCCGAACTATTCTGGAACAACCATTTCGGTACACAAAATATGTAAGTATAATAAAACAATGAAAATGCAAGATAAGTTACGAACCGAAACATGCAGAAACCGAACATGTTACTGACAGACCAACAGACAACAAGAAATGATCATTATATTGACTATATGTTTTGTCGCCTCCATTGTCCCAAAATGGTTTGTTTTTTTGCTACATGTCCAAAATAGTCGCATTCGTATGTATATATATCTGTATATGTATATATATATGTGTATATATATATATACGTAAATATATATATATATATATATATATATATATATATATATATATATATATATATATATATATATATATATATATATATATATATATATATATATATATATATATATATATATATATATATATATATAGAAAGCTAGTCGGCGGACCTTTATAGAATGTTTTCGATCAGCTGAAATGCACAAAAGCTGGTGTCATACTGAAGATTCCTGCATATTATGTGCTAATGTATTTGTCTTTTATAACTGTATATGTGGACTTTCTCAGAGGTAAATAAGAATAAGCAGGTGACTTTACAATGAATGATTTACGGGATAAATGACGCAGCAAAATGTCATTGATGATAATCTATAGCGTTTCATTCTACTTGACATTCTGTAAACCATAATAAAACAACTTGTGCATACAATGGTTAACCGTGCCACGGGCGGCTTCGGACTACAGGGGAATTGATAATGACAAAATAAACCTGTGCAAAATTTATATACATATAGTGGACATTTTGAAATCACCATTTGTGCAACAAAAATAGTCCATTAAACCCCTTACACTAGGGATATTACGCCTGGATGGCTGATTGTGTTATCTGCATGATTTGCTCGAAAATGCACATGTTTTTCATGATCAGCCGTAAGGTTCATTAGCAATTTGGTCGACCGTCCATTCTATTCGGATTCACATGCTTCGTTACCCACGGATTATCACGTTTAATTATCACGAGAGGACTACAGGATAAATGGATTATCAAGGCGAAGTGTCGTTTTTTATGGAACATTTACCACACACAGGTAGTGGGCGGTCTGCGACAATGTTATCTTGATCAATGCTGCAAAAGCAAAACCTTCCCGATAATTACGGTTGATACAACCTGTTTAATTCGGTAGAAAACGAGTCGTGCTTTGCATGTGCGGACTAATATAATCATGGAAGTATGGTCTATTTAAGGTCACGTGGGCTACTATTTGTACTGACAGATCCATTCTCGCTAACTATCTCGCTTACAAATACATTTGATCGGTAATTTGCAACAATTTCAGTGCAATGTATCCGTGACATATTTTTATCTCATGGGTCCCAACAAACTGTGTGGTTATCATGATAGTTTTGGCAATCGTATAGACTCGCTGTCAACCTTGACTCAAGCAATCATCTATTCACCACAATAGAAGTTGAAACTTGTTGTTGGAAAAGATGGCAACAACCAAATCTTAGTCAACTATTTGTGAAAGATATGAAATGCATAATAACACGTGGTGACTTTTGATTTTCAATCTGATTACGAAATGTACTGTAACTAGTTCAGCAATACCTTTTAGATCCATAGTATTCATTTAAACCGAGATAGCAGATTATAATACGTCAACAACTGGATGTGTTTATCATTATGATAGATATTTTGCTTCGAAACAGCCCATCACAGAGGCAATGCATCGAAATTTATCACATAGTCCTTCTCAGAAGAGTAAATCTATTATTACTTGAAACATAACAATACAAGTCACAACATTTCTCGCTACTCTACATATTTTCGAAAAAGGCTATGCTTATCGTAAGAAATCATTGTTATAAGCGGACGGCGTAATTGATAGCCAAACTCAAAGAAGAGGCTTATACATTAATCTTATCCAGTGGACTATACACTGTGAGTTTATGAAAAATAAATAATTTGCAAAGTCAATTAGCCGTTTTGTGTTTAGAACAGACACAAATTTCATCGTAGTTTGTTTCGCTCCATAATTAGGTAATATTTTTGATATTCCAGCGAACTAATTGATTAGTTTGCAGTATGTTCGATCCACCATGCGTGGTACATAGCTAGGTTGCATGACTATATAACAGCACACTTATAATCATCACTATGTATAATTTATATACAGATATATATATACAACTATATAAATATATGCATATATATGCATAGGTATATATAGACAAAATGACATATATTTAAAGACGTTTATATATATACAATGAAATTTATGTATGCATATATATATATATATATATATATTTCAAAAGGATATGTATATAAAGACGTTTATATATATATACAATGAAATATATGTATGCATATATATATATATATATATATTTCATTGTATACATATAAACGTCTTTATATACATATCCTTTTGTCTATATATATTTATGCATATATATGCATATATTTATATATTTTCATATACATATCTATATATTAATGTATACATAATTATATATAAATCCATATGCATATAAATATAAATATGCATATGCATTTTGCGGATCTTCAGTTGCAACATAATACATACGAAATAAGGTTAGATTGATCCTTATGTCATGGTTTGTTACGACTAATAATAGGTTCAGAGCGACATCCCCAAATATGTCGTCATACGTAGCCAGAGTGTTCAGAAATACCGTCGGTCAAATATGCCGGATGTATTCAAATCAAAACACAAGTGCTATGACAATTAACTGCCCGCTTAAGCGCCTTTGAGTAGGATTATTTCCTGGAAACAGGCGCTATACAAATGCATATTATGTTATGTTATTTTATCAAACATTAATCTTCCGCATAATAAGCGGCAGGGATCGTACGCAGATCGTATAATAACACAGCCCATGATTTCAGCAGCATACTGGAAGACTGATCAACAAAAACGTTGAATTCGCGGGATGGGGGGGGGGGGGGGGGGGGAAGTGTGCGGTTATGGGGGTTTATGCTACTTTGTCTAAAGGCGTTTGAGAGGGACAAATATCAATGTCGGCTATATTTGCCAGTGACTGATCTAAAATCACACAACATTTGTTGTTCAATTGATGATTGTGATGTTGGTTCATTAATACTATATCCCACCGTTATGAAACGCTGCTGCACCAAAAACAGATCTATAAAATTGTTTAATGAATAAAGTATTCGGCAGGTTTCAGACATGTGTCAATCATGCAAAAAGCCAACAATATGAGATCATGTCTGTAGCAGGTTATAAGCAGCTGTACTAATTCTGTATCTATTTCATATCGCTAGTTATATCATATTTCTGTAAGTCGGGGTTGAATAACTACAATCATGTACCCTAGCCTCTAGTCGCATCGAAAACAATGTCACTAGACTTGGCTCTAGGCTTTCAATGATGCATTGGTGCGCAATAATGATCTGGACGCATTGCTACAGCTCTGTGCGTGCAAAAGGAGGAGAAGATGATAGTTTTGCGACCTCGATATAATATACACATTTGTATCGTATGTTGATTAAAGGTGTGGTACACTTGCCGAATGATATGTTACATCATCATTTTGCATGGTGTTGACACGCTGCTGGTAGAATGTGCTAGCTAAGCAGGAAGCTTGTTTGATACATTGGTATATCTGGGCTACCAGACACTAATTCATCAGCTATCGGTGGTAAAAAAAAAGTGGTACAGTGTAAAAGCATCTATCATCTGGGGCATGTTGGCTTCAACTATGAAAACCTGAGTCACCATCACAACCAATACATGGACAACAAAGAATGGACACGAATGTAGACACACCTGAAATTAATCTCGCTTGATGGTATGATTATACAACATCCCCTTAGCATGTAAGATTCCATTATGATAGCTTAGATGTGAACATTTATCTATAATTTTCCACATTATTAAACAGTCATTATATTAATGGTATCGCGTGAGTCTAATGGTAGCTCATAGTTTACTACAAGGTTGCAAACATGGCATTTAGCTTAACAATAACCTCAGTTCTCGAACCATGCTAATATAAAAGCTAATTATAAATAGACCACGCATCAAGTAAATGCCTCCATTCAGGTGAGATCAATGTTCGGCTGAACCTAAACCACTCTAATCTAAATCTGAATATGAATAATCTATCTGACGTCAGAAACGATTAAACAAGGGTTACGCCGTTCATACGCGCAATGTGAAATCACACAAGGTAACACTCTTGCATGCCAGCTGCCAGATACTGTGATAGTTATAATCAGAAGTGACCAAGTAGAGCTTTTCAACGACATATTGTTGGAGATAACAACAGTATGAAGGAAGCCTTGTGGATTAATGCTATAGACGACACCACAAACGGCCAACAGAACCAAAGCAGCAGTGATGTTGAAATAAATTCTGCTACAAATTGTCACCTTGGACATTATATCCATTAAAAACATGACAGATGATATGAATCGCTCGACTGTAGCCGACACAGAAAGTGTTGTCGTATATAAAACTGCAGTTTTGGCGCACTTCACGTAAACTTATGGCTTATACAGGGTTTTGAACTTTGCTCGCTGCTCACAGTTGCTGTTTTCTAGGCTGAGCTTCACTCGGGAGAAAGTAAAACATGATGGCAGCCTCTAACAGAGCCTGATTCCGCTTTGACCAGGGCTTCAATTATTTAATGCTACCTCTACAAGGCGGGTCGGGTTTGCCGGCAAATTGACGTGACGATAGGGAAAGTTGTCTACACCATTCACAGCTATCCGCTGCTTTGAGTCAAATGGGAAGAGCGTCACCTTTTTGACGTGTAGCTCATACAGTTTGGACCATCACTGTGTACATCCGTCGACGCAACGCTTTCCTTGTGAACAGAGATTACATGTGTGGTGTTTGTTATATGTTCTTCTTCGCCACAACCTTCTTCACTCCCGTTACCTTTTTATTCTCGCCCTCGTCTGACATTAGGATCGAGCGCATTTTGGGGGCGCAGGCCCAAATATTGTTTGACAGACACACTGGCGCACTCATCTTCATTTTGTCTACGACCTTCTTATTGGTGATTGTGTTGAATGTGCTAGCAGATGAGTAGTTACTGGTGTGTAAGTGGGCGTGGTCCGCCTGCATATTTGAATACACGTCAGCTGTGTGGATATCCATTATCAGCGAGTCCTGTCAGTGATTCGCAGGCCCAGGGCACTACCATATCTGGACTTCATTGTGTTATAATAGAAGTCGTACATCAGCTGCTTAAGTAGTATAGAGACTGGGGGATGGTTTCGACTACTTGGTCGGGTTGTTCTTGGCATGGTATAAACCTATGTACTCGCATTTGTTCAAAAGGGGGTACACATAGGGTGTTTGGCTCTTTGATTGGCGACGGCTGTTGTTTTTTGCACATGGAGGAGTAGGAGGTTGACTATCTGTGTACCCCCATTGCCATTACCATTGCCCTGTGTTCTTTCCGGTTGCTGTACTAGATGTGTACCTATAAAATATTTGACTAGTTGGAACAAAAGCATAACTACAAATAGAGAAACATCACTCCAAGTAGTCGAAACATCACTCCAAGAAGTCGAAACCATCACTCCAAATAAATAAATCTGTGTGTCCATTGTGGAAAGTGCGCTCGTTCCCCCAGTATACTACTGCTTAGAGAAGTCGAGTATGCACATTCCTACATACACAGGTCGGATTAGCACTAAGCGGATCTTGTGCATATGCAGGGCAGCCAGGTCGTCTTTGAATATTTTGTGACTAGCATAGGTGGGAACTGGCCATAAGCCTTCGTATTTTTTCCACTTGCTGAGCCCACATTCTTAAAGATGACTCGCCTTTGGAGATTCTCCGTTGTCTTACCAAACACGGAATTGTACAGGTCCTTCACAAACTTGCTGGTGGTTACTCTACACAGGTCTGTTTTTATGCGAATGCAGGGCTCCATCCAGGGCTTCTGATTGAATATGCGCACACAGTGTATCATCGGAAGCAGCATACATATCGACAGATAGAGATTGAGATTCCTGGAGTGGATCACATACTTCTCTTTGTGTCCAATGTTGGACACCTGCTTCTCAACCTCCCCGGTGCTCCACATTTGTGCTTTTAAGCTTCCGGAATATCTCAAATACATCCGCTAGGAGAAGCACGTCTATGCGCAGGTACAGGTCATGGTAGTTGCCCATGTTTCTACAACCGAACTCTTGGATATGCTGCAGTGGGGCATTGAACTTATCTCAGTGGTCCGTCTATTAACTCGAAGGGGTACACTCAATTGTGCATTAACAGGTGGTGCTTTGCTCAGTCAGGCTCATATTTAGCGGCCACTGCAAAATTACCTTTCTGGGTAATTTCCAGAGATCGGCTTGTCAAGCTAAGCTAGGAGGAACTGTGCATTGTCAATGAAGCGCAACTGTCCGATCGATAAGGTTATGTACTTCTCCATGATGTTTGGGATGCAGTGTTCTGACCTGCCACCTTGCTCATGGCCTGCATCAAAAGGTGGCCGTCATAGCTTCGTAGGTTGGGGAAGACCACGGTACCCTGTAATATGGCAGTGGCCCAGTTCCTCTTCACACACATGACAGTATGTTGCCGTCTTGAGGGCTCTTCTATTGTAACGCGTCATGCGCATGGGAGCAGGCTTTGAACGAACTGTTTTGATCTTACGCTCTTCCTGCCGCAGGGTTCGCACAGCGGTTAGTCCTATGTACACCACAATGGAAAGTGTCTGATCATTGCAACAGACAGCAACAGCCGTATCCTCATGTCTATTGTTTCTTCTGCATGTTGCTCTGGGTAGGTTCAGGTGATGCCAGCTGCTTGAGTCAGTTCTGGAAGGATATTAAGTTCTTCCCTTTCCTGTAATATAAAAACTCCCACAACAGCCTGCCCCATCCTCATGCAGGCCTGTGCACCAGCAGTAGATTCTCAGCATATAGCCATGTACACAGAATAAGTTGCGGCGTTCGTACTTGTTCTGATCATACAGCATGTGCTCAGATCATTGATTTGTCTGTTGGGATAAGGCATAAGGTTTACACTTGAAATATCAGCAGGTTGTTTACTGAAGTGGTGTATGGTAGCAGTCCCTCCTTCCCAGGAAAAGACGTTCAAGGCTTTTCGACCTTGTCAAGCTGCGACACTGGTGATTGAAACTCTACCATTCGGCAGGTCGAAGGGCCACTGAATGTTAAACTTAGATGGTCACTGTGGATCTGCATAGCCGATTCAATAGGCCATAGACGGCGGAAGTCGCCCTTGTTCTTCACGTTAATAATCACATTCTTCGCTTGCAGAAAGAAGCCACGTTTGCGTGGCTGGTAGGGGGCAATTTGATCCACAGAAATGCGACTGACTCAAACTCCCAGCCCGAACCTCTGTTGATCCACTTCTTCAACTGCTCTTGGATACCGTCATTGCTCCTGTTTAGGATATCACTAGTATCTTCTGCGAAGAAAACCACATCCTGCTTATTATGTAGTACAGGCTCAACAGGATCAGTGTCGCCATCGCCAGTGAGCTTCAGAGCCATACCTGCAGGGCAAATTGACACTTGATCCGGTTTCGCTATTTAATCTCAGTTGTCAGAACGGATCTACATGGGCACGCCTCTTAAGCACATCAGTACACTCAGAAACGTTCCACAGTTATTAAAAGCCCACTGAAAATTTCAGCTGCAGCGGCCAGAAGTCTAGCAAATATCTACAAGCTGTCATATACAAGGCCCTCTTAGGGAGCTTCTAGTGTAACCTGGCAGCGTGGCTTTACATTCTTGCATATGTTGAGCAATTTCCAGGCAGATCCATTTGTCCTAATGGAAATAGCTTACTAGTGAAAATAACAGCAGGGAACAGAGAGCTGTGTAGTAGACTTTTTACATCAAGTTTGAACCAGCTCACATCATTGGGTTGTGTAGTAATATGGTGGATCGGGTTGACTTTGTGGGTGTTCTGTCTGTAGATGACCTTGTCAAACCCGCAGTCCATGCGCAGACCAGTTTGCGTTTGCTGCATTCTTGCATACACTACCAAGAATGTTTATCTCCGTGTTTCGTCTAATATCTGTGTACAATACAGAAGTCTGGTGAACAGGGCCTTTAACAAGGGTCTGTTTTCCACAACAATATCCAAGGGCACTTGTTGGCCGATACTGCGTTTCTTTTGTATATTGACTAGAAGTTAAATGTCTAATTGCGAATACCATCTGGCGGCAGCTGAGAGTCAAGTGGCACAACAAGCAGCTCCTTCTTTACAAAGCCACGGGGTGGACTATCCAACAAGTAGTGGCGCACGGCTCATTTGGCCCAGACAGAGCGTCCAAGCTGGTAGACATTGAGTGACCACGCAGGGCCAGTTGCACAATGACGGCCCTGCTCCATCTCACCAGGTTGATAAAGTTAGCAAATACCAACGCCAGAGGTAAGCTTTTGCTTGTTGAGCAGTACCAAGCGCCCTGGGACCACGAAAGAGGAATATTGTACAACTTTTTGTGCCTATATAGCATAGTAAGGTTTTTTTCCAGTCAGGTGGGTCACCTTATAGCAAATTGCAGAGGCATCTGCTTGCTACCAAGAAATCTATTTGGTTGATCTATCCCCACATAGAAGTATTAACGTCATACCATACTTGAGTTCAAAGAGACATTCAGCAAGAGTACGGTTACAGCGTTTCACGATAGCCTGGTGTTGGTGGACATCCACACAGCCTCGTCTGACTGAGACCCCATGTTTGGCCAGCAGCTGGTTCACTGCGCCCATGAACTCCAGTTCGGGGTCGACCTGAAGTAGTTTAGATCAATGCAGTTCTTGTATATCCTTGCAAGAACACCTGTAACCTATGTAGCCTCTTTCATGGTCAGTGGCTCTGCTTTGTAGCATGAGGCCTCATCCACTGCTCTAAGGGCGTACGTGCAATCTGGCATTTCACGCTGTCATGAGGATGAAGCTAGAGATCAGTTTTGTGAACCTCATTTGATCAAGACTGCAATTCCGTCCCAATACCACTTGAAGCTATAGTAGATATTTTGCATGCGATTGCCATATCATGGCGTGTAAAACATCAACGAGGCTCAACCGTTGACCTGCCCTGGACATACAGAGTTTGTATATGCCAATATGAATGGCCTCACTTCCCGTTTGGCAATCGGAGGGCAAGTAGAAGTTTGAATGCTGGTGCTCCAGTGGATCGACGGATTGTCCTGTAATTAAGAAATACTCACGAATGTCCCTGTTAGCGGAGCTTCTGGTTGATAAAGTCAAGGCCCTCAGTTCTCATCTTGGCACATACTGCCTGCGCAGACTGAAGCTGCTCTATCGCCATATCAAGGTGTTTGCAATCCGCGTCAACTTGGCTTCTTCGAGAATAAGACGTTGATTCCAGAGAACGCAAGGGCGCTGACAAGGACACTTCCAACAGGCAGCGCAATTGAGGCCATGGTGTTTACTTCGGTATATCACCTAGCTTAATCCCTAGTTCAATTAGCATGTCAGCATTTATATGACACCGTCGGCAACAGCCATAGCAAGATCGTTTGGGGTGAAGTCAATTTAGGAATTTGCCCACCCAGAGCCTCCTTGCCGAGATGGGCATAACCTATTGATATACCAGAAACAAAAGCACCGTGGTACATGGCGTTGACGAACACTTTTCTATCAGAACTTGGTGTTGTCATGATTAATGGATCCTTTAATTGTACGACCTGGCTTGGTTTCGCTTTTTTGGACAACAACAGCGGCAGGAAAGATAGCCTGTACAACCATGCTACTTCAAACTACCTGAGGCCACAAGCAACCCAGGGCGCCCATATAGCGGACGGTAAAAAAACGATCAGGCCTTACCACGACCGTTGGATAAGGTTTATCTACCACAGCGATTTCCTCATCTTTAGCCGATGTAAGCCTTGCCTTGGCCTCGCGTAGCTCACTCAGAAGCCTACATATTTAGCCTTTCGAGCTGCTGCACCCTTCGCCCTGCAGCAACCTTTTTGCATTTTTTGTGGGTTTACTAGTCACTTTCTCCACAGAGCCCATCGCTGTCGATTCCTTGTCTCTGCTGCCAGTGGCGGGTTCGTAGTCTCCGATGACATCTGTGACGGTGTATTGCTGCATTTAATGCTGCAGTTAGCAAGTCCAAGTACATTCCAAAGCAGTCATATAGATCACACATAGCAGGACTTAGCACAAGCCCTACAAATGGGTCGGCCTCCAGGTCTGTGATTAGCCTTGGCTGGCGTTCTAGTAGGATCGGGAGAAACATACATGTAACACATGAAGTCTTATAGTTGTGGAAGACAGCTGGTGTACTACCCAAACAAAGCTATCTATCCTGCCGAAGGCCCTGTCAGGTGAAAGATATTTTCAATCGTGTACAACAGCATATGCGGCTGGCTGATCAGTGTTCAGCAGCAGCTTTTCGTGTTTGGTCTCAGTAAGAAGCTGCCATACTACGACAAGTTGCATCGCTGGTCAGGATTACATCATTCTCAATGAGAGCGTCGTCTTCAGATCAAGCCACAGGCCGTACTTGCTTGTCAGGAACTCACATGGGGACCCGTCAGCCAATGCCTGGTATTTTTCAGTCACTGTCACGCTTGGATGTACCTTCTTCGCCTCATCCCATTGCTGGTAGGCCACATGCTCTGGGCCTGTAGCTGGCCGAATATGACCTCAATGATCATCTTGACCATAGTAATCTCTGTGTTGTAGAATTTTGCAAATGCGGTATTACCTGGGTCTTCCAAGAGCAGTAGGATGCCTTTCATCATGTGAGCCGGTATGTTCATGTTGATGTTCCAAGGTGGGTGCGAATCGCGAAAGGCTCTCAAGATCCGCCCTTTCTTACTTCTTCGAGCAATCCTGTCCAATCAATAGATGTACCTGGTCTACATCATGCTCAGGTATATCAAGGTTTCGAAGATGTGTTCAAGGTCGACTTGGCTACTTAGGTTTGACTGGTCGATGTTCAGAGTCGGCCTTACAGTTACCCTTGGTATACATCTTGGTGGCTCGGTTTCATTTAGGTCAGAGACCAATAAAGTTATGACAGTGGAGTACATTTGTACTCTTGCCTGCATAATGGTTGTGAGTTCCAAGTGATGAACTATTCCCTTGGCCCCAATACTTTTGCACAGAGCCTCAGTACGTTATGTGGCATTTGTCCCAGGATCCAGCATGGCATAGGTGTCTACATAGCGCACAGAATCTTTGCATCGGGCTGTATCAGGTACCATAGGCAGGGCTAACTTGCCTCCTTGGGCTTGGACAAAATTGCCAAATTGGTTCCTTGGGGGTGTCACCAAGACCTGAGCAGGAGAAACTGGTGTTAATGGCAAATTCTGTTGTGTATTGGGGTTGTTGAATTGAACAGGTGTCCTTCCCTCGTCAGGGTCAGGTCTCCGTGTCGGAAAATGAAGGCACTTACTGTGTTTTGGACCACAGCCATCCACGGAACAAGTAAATGGGCAAGGGAAATCTCTTCCAAAGTGTCCAGGTTTAAAACAGTTTATACAAAGACCCTTGGATTGAATACAGGCCCTTCGGTCCTTTATCCTGAATGCTTTGAACGTCATACATTGTGTTATGTAATGGGCGCGTCCACAGTGCAGGCAACGCACAAAGTTGGGTTTTGGCCTTAGTGATGCTTGCCAGTTCCTTTCTTGTCTCCCTTGGGTTTGCTAGGTTTATCATTTTCTTTCTTCGTGTCTTTGAAGGCTATTTTTCCAAACACAGGGTCAGATGCTTCATCGGCAGCCTGAACAGTGAAATCCACCAGATCACTCAATTCTGCATTTCGTCCTTTTATGACCTTTATGATGTGGTTCTTTCTAAGCCATCGGGTATGTAGGTGGTATGGTAGCTTTTCTACAATTGCCAACACGCTTTGGGAGTTGTTCATCTCAGCTGCATACCCCATTGTCTCTAGGGTCTCCAGACAGCATCTTAAGTCATCTGCAAACTCTCGCAGAGCAACAGTGCCTTTCACATTAGGTTGATTTATGATCTTCTTAATCCATTCTTGGGCTATGACAAAGTTATTCCCAAACCTCTCCTCCAGGAGATTCAATGCAGGTCTATAACCCTCTGCTGGTTCCTTGACCAAGCAGCATCGCAGTACGCTCTTAGCACGTCCTGTGCAGTACTGCATCAAGCAGGTTAATTTCGTTCCAGGATCAGCAGACTTATTGTCCACAGTGTTTGAATGATCTAATGAATGGCCAATAATCCAAAGGGTTTCCGTCAAAGGTCCTCATTTCACTACGTGGTAACTGTAAGGTGTCAACTACAGATTGTTGCTGAGATCTTGATTCATTTAGCACCTGGTGTAGTACTTCTGACAAGGCAGAGGTGGCTTGTTTCTCAGTAGTTATATGAAAGGCTTTCCAAAACAATCTAGAAGGCTTATCATGGTCGATACTTTCCGTATGGAGCGATTTACCATCAGGCTGGTTTGCTGTATGCATTGGGTTGGTAAGATCTGTGTCTTCAATCACTGGAGTGTCCTTCATGTGGCTATGAAGCTGTAGTTGAACCTGTAATTCCTGTTTTTCTCTCATCATATGTAGCCTTTACTAATGCCATTCAATCTCAAGTTGTACTTTCGTATTTTCTACCCCATATGCCTGCCGATCCATCTCCACAAGTATGCGTTGTTTTTCTAATTTTAAGTCCTGTTGCTTGCGCAAAGCATTAATTTCATGTTGCAAGGACTCATTTTCAACTTTGGTGATTAACTCACTTGCTTCTGGCAAAGCGGGCTTGTCCAGCTCCAGGGCTACTGACTCAGTATAACCTACTGTTGGTTCATCGTCTTCAATCTCCACAATCCAGGCACAGATCGTGCTCAGGAAACTTGATGCTTGATCCACAACATTTACTCGATATGACTCTGCTCCATTTTGATCCTCTTCAGATGACAAAAGACTCGCATTTGGCGTGTTTGCTTCTTCAAACCTGGTTACTAGCCCTCGTAATGTTTCCACATTTTTCTTAACTTTTGATAGATTTTCCAACTCCTTCGTCAGTCTATCTATAACACCCATGCTCTGGGTGATAGCCCCTTTAGCTCGGCTTCGATGAGCTTTTTCCCGGCAGATAGCTTCAGCAGGCCTGCTGCCGGTATTATTTTCCACATCATCCTCATGTATGATATTGTCCATGGTTTCCTTTTACTAAGAGAAGGAATTCAATATATTCAGTATATATATATATATATATATATATATATATATATATATATATATATATAGATATATAGATATATATATATATATATATTATATATAGATATATACATATATATAGATATATATATATATATATGTATATATATATACATATATATATCTTTATATATATATAAACTATATATATATAAATATATAGATATATATATATATATATATCTATATATATCTATATATATATATATATATATATATATCTATATATATATATATATATATATATATATACATATATATGTTACACAGAATTATATACACACAGAATCATATATAAAACTAGAAACTCTCGACAACAAATGCCCTCGGGACAGTCTGGTCTGTGATGTTGTTCTCATGGTGTAAATGCGCAGTACTGCTTATTCCAGGCCCTCTGTCAGTGGGACCTGGAATGGGTTTGTTTTCGACTTTATTTAGCTTTACCGAGTTCATTTTGCACACTCTGTTTCAAACCAGTATTTTAATCAAAAAACGTACCTCATGTTAGTACACTCAATGAATCATCAATTTATCACAAATGCTTTGAATGTCGTTCAACATTTTTAAAGATGCAGTTCATAATGCAGCGCGAACAGAAGCTCAAGTTATTTAGAAAAGAAATTCAAATTGTCGCAAGAATAGCTGCTGACCACATAGAATAACCCCGTACATCTAAATTATCCAAACCATGTGGTTCAGTGCATGACGAATTCAATACTCTCCGCTATTTTTCCAATCTTGGCCGGTTGCTGAAAAATTCATGCAAACCGTGCGTTGTTGCAAAAAAGAAAAATAAACGCTGGTGTTTCTCGCAGTTGTTGACTTTTAAACACTGGCGTTTACCGCAAAGAAGGCGAGAGCAAGGGCCATGATGTTTTTGGAGTATTAGTAGTGTGAAACTAGTCACGAATGCATGCACATTTACGAACATATATTGTTCTTATACAGAACCAACAACGTTTGGTGATTAGATTTTCCAGACAAAAGTTAAATGTTTATTTACATTAACACATTACGGTTTCATGAACTTTCACTGATTTAAACAGCTAAAGAAGAGTAATATACTAAACTACTACACCGCTTCCCACTATTTATGAAACAGTTTATCGATATTTTAGCTAATACTTACAAATTGCCTCAACAAAATTGTATTAACGCATTCTGGTGTTATCATGTTGTCATTAAACGCTTGGAGGCATATTGTGTTACGCTATAAACACGTGCGTTATTGCGCATATCCTAAGATATGGGTGTAGCTTGCTGCCGTAAATACTAGACAAATAAACTATTGCGAATGTATCTTTAATACAGTCACATGGACTCTGACATCCGAGCACATGACGATGGCGAAGCGGATGAGGGGGCAACCGGAGGAGAGCGTTTGGGACTAGCTTCTTTAACGATGAGGAGACTAGCTTCATTTGCGGTGATGAAACGTTGAATACATCAAGTACGACTAGTCTACTATGGACTATTTCGGAAATACCTGCGTGGTTAATAGAAGATCAGATGGGATCCCAAGAAGAAACTAATGTCTATTTTGCCAGGTGGGAGGAGGCAGTGTCCAAGTGTGGGCTGCAGGCCACGCTGGAGCTCAGATCGTCTAAAGAAGATGAACATTGGGTTGAGTGGGCTGCCTAGTAGTATAGAGACGTAAAGTGCACAGCTTGCTCGCGGTTTTCGAGTGATCCCTGGACTATCGAAAAAGGCTGTAGCAGCCCTTCAAGGCCTTGACCAAGCAGCAGCTAAGACGTAGATAAGTTAGAACGTCCTATGAGCAGCTCCGAAGCTATGATAAAGCAAGGTCGCACTAGCTTCATCGAGGGCATTCATAACGCTATAGAAGACATGGGTACACAGACAGATGGACAGCCGCTCTGAGAGCTTATGGGGCTTGGCAAGGCTAAGCAGATTTAGCGGGAGAGCTGGTCAACAACCCAGCGCGAAATAAAGAAGCACATAGTCAGTCAGTGGCGTAAGCTGGAGGAGCTGCCAGACGAGGAGAAGAAACTCTAAGAGCGTCAGCTTGTAAGCTGGGAAGAAAGACAAGTAAGTCTAGAAGCTGCCTCTGTAAATGTGGTACGGCTGCGGACCCAAATCATGCGCATCAGGGAGACGATCAACAAACTTGTTAATGATGACACAACGCTAGCCGAGCATATCCGCGCATCGTTCCGTGAACAGGGCATTACAATCGCCTCCATCCCCACTGCAATTGCGATGGTAATCTCAACACCGGCACTTGTTCTGACGAGTGGTAAGTACGCCAGTATGTCAGAACTCCAGGCAATGCTTGCACCCGCAGTACTTGTTTTATGTAATCAACATGTAGCGAGACACCTTGGAACATAAATCATCTTTGTAGACACATGTCTTCCGGCTTCGTACCTGTTGGGATCTCCGTAATGAATGATTGGCCATACTTCACCTGTGTCTTGTGCAGTAAAGTAAATTAGCCCGAGACCTTGATTATCACCTTTTATTCTCCAATCGGTATTTTCGGCAACACCGAACTAATGTCATGGTTTATGGTACATTCTCTTGTCAAAGTGAAACCAATAAAGATCCCTTATTAGTGAAGAAAGTCTCATGCGGAAACATCACAACCAGAGGTTGCGCACCATACAATAGAATTTGTCTGGTTTTGAAAGTTCTTTTATGTGGCTGGTGCTCCAGCTAATTATAAGTTTATCCTCGCTAATGTTTGGCAGAGTGTAGATACTTGGACTGTACGGTAAAATGTACAATATAGCTCTCTCATTGCATATACGATTTTACAAACGTCACAAGTAAGTAGAAAAGGATTAGTATTGCTTGTGCTAGTCAACGTTTACCTTATCGCGAAATAATTCTCCCCAGTCTACCATCTTAAGAATTTGCGTAACACAATTTTCTGTATAACGTATTGTAGCACATCACAATAAAATCGTTTAGCTACATATTAACGAGATGTGATGAAATTGTTACCACATATTTTACAATTAATGTAACTATCAAGTCTAATAAATACGTTTTATACAATTAGAACAAATGGAGCTTAGAATTTGATTGAATGACTGTTTTAGTTACAACTATGGGAATAACGGAACACCATCGACGGCGCCTTACAACTTAAGAAACCCTAGATGCCCTTATCGGCGGAGTATATGTCAGCTCGTAGCTACACGGGCAGTGTCGTGCTCGTTCGATCAACCGATCTCCACAGCTCTCCCACCTTTCAAAGTAAAAGCCAGTACAGATTTATTTATCCCGGTCTTTTAATTCAGCTTAGTGTTCGTCTTTCGTCGGAGCCAATATAAGACAACAACAACAACAGGTAGATTATCAAATGTTTCCCGGAAGCTCTTAAATGGCGAGCTCGCTTCATTTTACGCAATGAGTTTCTCCTGTTACAGATTTGACGTTTGCATCAATGTTACCTAGAATCAGGTTAAATTATATACACGGTTCAGAAATAAATGTCCTCTATGGAATGGATGGTTAAGTCTTGTAGACGACGCGATGTAGAAAATAAACGGGGAGGGTGGGGGTGGGATAAAATACGTTTGTGCGTGAAGGTCATTGCAAAGACTATTGGTCTAGACAGAATATGTATCAGAATACATGTCACTTATAACTTGGTAATATTGTTTCATGAACATAAAGCGCGGCACGTTTTAAAACGGCTGCCCTCAGTCATATTTATGTTATAACTGATTCACAACTTGTGAAGTAGTAGTCTGTAGATGTATGCTTCACAATGGCGTATTATCCTACATTGTTTTAGCATGTGACGGAATTATATTTTAAGCAAAATCTTCATTACGTGCCAACGAGGTTTTTTATAAGTACATCGAAAATTCAAGCGCCAGGGAAGCTACAGGTATATTGGAGAAATTGACAGTACCCAGGCTGAAACATTTTGCCTTCATTAATGTATTCATGCATTAGTTCAAAATATCGTAAACCATCGCTAATACAGTTGTCTAAAGGCTATCTACTATCCAATATGACCCCAATGTATTGTATATCCCCATGAGACCTCCATAAGGCTCTATCGGAATGTCAGTATTTATCCGAAATAATTGTAATATACTTTCTCTCAGGGGCATATTCTTCCGTAATGGACGGCTTTGGTCGACGCTCAAGACAAATCGATTTAATATTGGCTCTATTTGATTGGTAATTTTACTTGAAAGCCCCCTAGTCAATCTACGAGCCACAACCCACGGTTTTATAACATCTCAGACAAAAGACGGCTATATTCACTGCTGCATATAAGTAAAATATATTATGCAAACTTATGCAAGATTCATGTATTATCCACTAAGGCAATGGTTATCCATAGTTAACACATAAATGTTACGATCCATTGTTTCCTGCTCATTTAATCCAGCTGCTAACCTGGACAATGTACGTGGCAGTAATATCTATATATATATATATATATATATATATATATATATATATATATATATATATATATATATATAGATAGAGATATATAGATATAGAGAGATATATAGATATATATATATATATCAAATATATCTATATATATATATATATATATATAGATATGCATATTCATATATCCATATATAGATACACATATATATATATTTATATATATATACGAGTATCCCCCAATATATATATATATATATATATGTATATGTATATATCGTAAAGTATATATATATATATGTATATATATATATATATATATATATACCTCGGCGGTCATTAGTACAGCGTTCATGTGCTCTGAATCGATCAAATAATTCTACAAGCTGTTTTCAGCATTTTATTGACAAATCAGCTTCAACGTTCAGAAATACATATGAATCAGATAAGAGAACTACAACATATCCACAAATAACGAGTGTCCCCCAAAGGATAGATCTTCACATAAACTTTGTAGATGTCACTTCGGGGTACAGTCTTTGGGTGACATTTTTGTATACCGGCAATATATATTTTTCGCGACATCTTTAACTTCTTGTAATAAACATTCCAGTAAAACCGCTATTAGAAACAGGTCTCAGGAATGAAAAAAATAAAATGACCAACATAAACGAATGTCCCCCGAAGGCCGGTTTTGCAAGAAAGTCCCCCAAAGGCTGGATTTGTTAGCATAAATGTATATATATATATATATATATATATATATATATATATATATATATATATATATATATATATATATATATATATATATATATATATATATATATATATATATATATATATATATATATATATATATGTGTGTGTGTGTGTGTGTGTATATATATCCTCATGAAGTCAATCCACATCATCCCTCAACACGTTCGTCAAAATTATGTTTGACCAATTTAATATGATATCCAAGTCCTAATAAAGTACCGAGATAATCTTTCACGGATGATTTTGATATATACAATTTAGCGTGTTTCAACGTTCCACTTTTGAATTGCAGGTTCTTGGGCTATTGCCAACACACAGGGTGACTAAAACGCGGTGGTTTATATTTATATTACAGCAGTAATTTGGCACTAAAATTATGCATATCAAATATAGGGAATGCTCATTGTAACCCATTGAAATATCATATCTCTACTCCATCCAAATGTTTAGTAAATTATATTAACCATTGCAAGCATTGTCAATATGCGAGCCAATAAATACGTCTCGATCACAAGACAAAGATTATTATACTCCCGTAACTTGGTTATGTCCTAATAATCAAGGAGATGCGATCTACAGCTGCGCAACATGAAGCAATAATTGCAAAGGTCAACGCAACGACTTCCTCTTAGTGTCGCAACCAACATGAGCTGTATGTCTATTAGAGTTAGTCACGACACACAGTAACAGGGCTTTTGACATTTCCTCTGCATACAGGCATTTATGCGGTTTTTTATGTGTTCAATGAATGACAAGTTAAAGCAAAGAAATGCGACAACCAATTTAGAAGAAAACCTTAAATCAAATCTCATCTATGAGCACTTCCATCTGTAGTAGCCGAAACAAAAAGGGACAATAAAAACTAAGCACCAAATGTTTGCATCTTCGTCTCAATGTCACAGTTAAGTAACGCTATGTGCAACTTCTGTGACATCCTGATAAACCAATACATAACAAGCATGTTGTGCTGCTGTGCGCTGGGCATTACGAGTTTGTTAAAGTTGGTTATATATATCTGTATATGAGCTTATTATATGCAGGCTGATATGTAAACTGATTTCGGAGATGAACTACTGGGAAAGTGCTGTACGGAAGTTGTTATAGGATATAAGGTTGATGGCATGTCAGTTTGTGCTACTCAGTTCTGCATAATGTACTATTTCTGCTGTGGTACGTAATTGGCTAATGCCTTGCTTTGGGACTGATTGTTCTACAGCAGTGGGTAGCAGTCATGTACGTCTCATTAACGGAACGGTCATTATATTCCATGTGACAACAGATTATAATTACAGCATAAGTAAATTCTCAGGAAATACATGCGGCAACAGTAACGATAAAAACACAAAGTAGTATTCGATGAAACCGATATTGCTGAGATATAATAGACTGATCAAAGCAAATGATTATCTGATCATTTAAAATCCTGCTTCCTAATTTCGCACACGCCCTGGTGGAGGAGGATCTATCGAAGTGTTTTTCAGCAACAGCTTTTCGAGGGCCCACGACGGCACATTTATAGTAAAAGAGTACATCAAACGGCATATCAAAAGCGTCACAACGTGGCAGTTGATGCCTGCCATTCTGCACAATTTATTGGTATCAAAAATACCAACATTAAAGCCCCATAACATTAAGAAATGACATTGTTTTCCATGGCGAGCAAGAAGACCAGCGTTGGCGCTCAAGCAGACAGACATCAAGCCACAGCTGTTAATACGAATGCAACGGCAAATCCATCCATTCTTTTGCAATAACACCAACTTTTCATAAAATTGAGGGCAGACACAATTTTATTTCCCATAAATAAGAGCCTTGCGACCTCAACCAAGGCAGGGCCGCCATGTACTAAGAGCTTTCTTGCTTCATTTTCCTAGAACGGGATATCTTGGCTGCAAGTGTCATGTACACCGGATCGTGTTGCAAGTCACATATGAGAGCACACTAATGCGACAGTAAGGGGAACATTTGATGTAATTTGGCAGTCTCCATTGGAACAACAAGTGTAAGATCAAATTTGAATGTCGTATCTAAATATATATTCTATTTTATGGGTTTTTTTCTATTTCAATACGGTTTTTTAAAAGTATAAAACAAATATAGTCAGGTATGTATACAATTCAGATTTGAATTAAAACAAACGACCTAGGAAGGAGAAGACGTGGGAGAGAAGAAGACAGAGGAGGGAAGCACAGTACAACAAGCGTTAATGGATAACAAATGTTTAATAAGGGGTTGGCACGATAGCATTGTCTAAAGCAGTATCAAGGCGACAAAGCGTGACCCAAAGTTTGAGTGACTGAAATGCACTGCTAATGAGTGAACGAAAGATAGCGGTTATAAAGTCGGAGCACTAACTACCGTGGTGCTCAAGCAGGTCGTAAGACTGCCTGTGCGATAAGCCTCGACGGAGGCCGGATGAAGGGTCGGATTCAACCCGAATGCGGTAGATGTCGTTTGAGGTGGGAGGCAAAGGTGCCGAGGGTGAGTGTGATGAGGCGGCCGTGAACGTCGGGGTAAACGAAGGCACGTACAGGGTTTAGGATGTGAGGAATGTAAGCTATGAATATTGTGAGAGATGAGTCGCGATCTTGAAGAATCATTGAGTGTTGTAGATGGAGCTCGAGTCCTGCTTCTATCAGGCGAATATTTCCACCAGACAAATGTCGACTAGGGGCGAAGGTAGTCTGGGAAGGAAGGACGACATTTTCTTTTCTTAAGAAGCGAAGAAGCGATGAGATGGGCTGGTAATACAGTTGCGTCTTCCGGCGACGCGTGGTTGGTGTTATGCGTGAAGGCAGCGAGCAAACAAGGTTCGAGAGGAAATTTCACGACGGCGAAGATCCAAGAGACTAAATCAGGGGGACGCCTGGACAGGAAGCACAGATAAAGAGGAGGGTAGATAAGTGATTAAATGGGATCCAATTTAAACCTAAACATGTTATTGGTAACTTTGAGCACTTTTGTGTGACGGAAGTGGATAGTCTGTGGAACTCGTATTGATGGTCCAGTGACAAGTGCCACCTGCTAAGATGGTCGGCCAGTTTATTATGTATACAGGAGAACCAAGAGGCGCGAAGTTCTAAGGTGTGGTAAACAGTACGATCAAAATCAGTCTGGTTCAAGTGGTAAACAGTACGATCAAAATCAGACAAAACATTGTGCCATATTTGATTACCATATTGAACCATTGGTTCCATACAGAACCCTGGAACAACAATCATTTTGAGTGTAATGCCACCCTGACACTTGCACGAATGTTGTTCCCGCAATACCACGCAATGTGTCGTGCCAATGAGTAAAGTCTTCGTGAACGAGCGTGAGGAGTGTGTGAAGGGTGCGGGGGTGCGTGCCATGTCGTAGAGAGAATTTTAAAAATGTTCATTTTGCACTTAAGTTAACGAACTACGATCTTTATGTGATATCCCTAAGTATATCTGAAGCTAATTGTTGGGGTCTGCACATTAGGGTAATACGAACATGCAACAACAGGCATATAAATAAAACCAGATCAAAATCCTGGCCGCTTATCCCGTTGCCTGAACTAAATCGCAATTTATCAGCTGTAAACCATAAACATCTAATACGTTATGCCAAATTTGACGGTCGATCGCGTGAATAGCAACCACTTTGTGAAAATCAGTTATGTCCGAAAAGGTGGGTTTGATTCAATAGCTACCTTCATTATCCTGAAAATGTCCAAAATGAAGAGGTCCACTTTCCCTTCGAAGTTCATCTGTGGTTCGTACAACCCCACAGCTACCGATCACCCTCCACATTCCAGAATAGGCTAGGAGAGAGGAGAGAGGAGGTGAAAAGCTTGACCAATCCGGGTGTGTCCTACCGACATTCACGGTGGGACTATAAACTAAGTCAACTTCTACTTCATGCACGTTTCACGAGTTATCGCCCACCGAACTCATTATGTAAAATGTAAATGAAACCATTGCATTCATGCTGTGGGCGACTCTGATTTCGATGGCCAATTAACCATTAAACTCTCTGGGACAGCCTGTCGTGCTTTGTGCCATTTCCAATAGACCAAAAGCAACCTAGAAAAGTATTCATGTTATTTGTTAGTATTTGCCTCCAGTATTCAATATGTGACTTTTAGCGGTAATTGTTGGATTACGCTTATACATGTACATCAACAATTGAAAGTTTGTAATATTATGACGAGTCATTATCGATCTCCTATATTTTTTTATAGCCTGATGAAGTAACAAGATACGGGGTGAATATATATATATTAACTAAAAACCCAGTGTCACTGATGGTGAGTTAAACATATTTATTTTTCAGTTATTTTGTTGTTTTGAAGCTGGGTGATGTAGTGTGGCTACATAAATTCCCCGATGGCAATGTTTGTTTAGTAAATCAATTATTCAAATTGACACGATTCACGTTGCGTAGCAGACATTGGATGTTGCATTGTTGGTTGTCAAACAGAACCCTAGGACCTTTGAAACCTTAAAACTTTTTACCTGCGACGATAGATCTACTGTTTTGAGATACTTGAGAATATCACTGTATGAAGTTCAACTTTCACCTGTCATCATGCCAGAGAAATGTGTTACCAAATGGTGCTGTAACACAGCCAGTAGGGGTGTGTCAGTGTTCGCGTTCCCGAAGCAACCCACAGGCAGTGGAAACAGTTCGTTCGTATCAAGCGAAAATGGAACCACACATTAAAAGATATGCGAAAGCCTTTCTTATGCTCTGAGCACTTCACACCAGAATGCTTCGAGAATTACAAAATGGTAAAAAATGGGTTCGCCAAGAAATTAAAACTGATTGCTGGTTCCATCCCCTCGATTCATGCATCTCCTCTATTGAATGCGGATGCTGTGGAAGTCGATACATCTGGTCAGGCTTCATCTGTACCTGACACTTTACCGCCACAAGCCATGTGTGGTCGATCAGCGTTCAGAAAGAGAGAAGTAGCAAGGGTAAGTACTGCATGAAATAATTATCATCTAACTGCTACATCTGTACATAAACTTTATATCAGATCAATGAAATTTGTTAATTATTTTCAGCTGATAGATGAATTGGATGTAGATAAAGGTGAGAGTGATTTGCAAAATATGGAAGGTAAACACAGAGATGCTGCCACTCAGTACTGCCAGTCAGACTTTAGGCAGACTTCCACAAGGACCATTGCCACTCAGGCCAACTTTGAGGCCAAGCCATTGGTCAAGAGTAAGAAAAGTAGAGGTAAGCTGTAGTTTTGTAAGCATCAATCTCAATTCTGCATTTGTCATACCAGGAGTGCAAGCAGTACCTTCATGCAGAGATCAAGGGGTTACATGCCAACATAAAACATTTGCACCACTGCTTGCATCCACACCCAAGAAGAGGCAAGCTGGATGTAACCCGGATGAGAAGGATGAGGAGGAAGACATCAGCATGTATGATCCATCACGTGACCAAATTGACAACAGTGACAGGTATGACAACAAATCAGTTCCAATTAATGTCTCAGCACACTGTAATGTGGCTTGGTTGAGTTCTGTCATATACATATTGAATGTATGGCATTCCAGTGAAGCACCAGTTAGCTATGAAGAAGAGAAATTCATCATTTACAGAAGTAAGCTATGGGAGCTGCTGGCTTAGTGTCGTCAATGACATGCCCCATGTAATGTGAGGGAGACCAACATGGTTGTTCTCCCAACATGGTTGGTTCATTTATCACAGTGGCCATGGAATGCAACAGGTGTGTCTCAACGGCAATCTGGAGCAGCCAGCCAGTCATCAACAACACCCCAGCTGGCAATCTCTCCCTGTCTGCAGCCATCATGTTTGCAGGGGTACTCCATCCAAATCATTAAAAGTGTTGAGGATGATGAATGTGGTGGCCATCAGCGAGGCTACATTCAATAACCACAGCAACCGCTTTCTCCTGCCAACCATCATACATGTATGGAATATTAAACAAGAAGCTCTCCTTGCAGACATGGAAAGGGGTCTTGTGCTGAGCGGTGATGGCCGTAGTGTCAGCCCAGGTCATTGTGCCAAGTATGGCTCTAACACCATTGTAGAGACAAGGATACAAAAGTCCTTGATATTCAGTTGGTACAGGTAAGAACTAACACCATTATTTTGTATGAATAACTCAGGTCCTCAGTTCTATGCAAAAGCTAACTTCTTTTGTACTGCTGTGTTTAGTGCAATGATGTAGGGGGAAGTGCACACATGGAGAAGGCAGGAATGACCAGGAGCATCACATGTTTGGAAGAAGCTGGATTCCATATTGACACCATCATCACGGACAGACATCCCCAAATCCACAAATTGTTGCGTGAGAAACGCCCGGACACCATCCACTATTATGATGTCTGGCATATTGCCAAAGGTAGGGTATAATGTAAAAACATCCCAAGGTGCTTGAATGTGAATTCAATTTGCTAAGGCGACTCAAGTTTAATATAAATTGTTATCAATATTATAAATTGTCTTAACCCATGTTGCTGCAGGAGTCACTCGGAAACTGGAAGCTGTCATCAAGACTCAAAGAGTGCAGTAAACTCCAGCCATGGATAAAATCTATTTTCAACCACCTGTACTGGTGTGCTAGGTCCTCACTGGGTCATGCTAATAAGGAGCTAACAGTAGCCAAATGGCAAACTGTTGCCTACCATGTACAGGATAAGCACACTAGTCACAGTGATTTATACCCTGCATGTGAGCATGACACATTTGATCAAGAGACCAGCAGGAAGAAACAATGGATTAACTCCTTTTGTGATGTCACACTCGCGCGACCTTGACCCCGCCAGTTTGCGCTGCACGGCGCGACAAGTGCAACTTTAAACTCTAACAACTTCGTTATTTGTCTGACTACACACCTCAAACCTTCACCAGAGCATTTCCCATGCACGAATCGTTCGGTATATGGAATAAAAAAAAATCGTTTTAGAGGCCCTTCAAAACCGTCTTGGATCACCACCTGTTGACAGGGAAGAAAAGGTCGTTAACAGGGGCAAATGGTTGTCCTGAACCTGGTATCATGGGATGACATAAGGGCCCTACCCACCCGACATTCCCGTCGCGCCGCTATTCCTCGCCAGCTTCCAGAAATAACCCGCC
This sequence comes from Urechis unicinctus, assembly GCA_034190875.2. Lineage (NCBI taxonomy): Eukaryota > Metazoa > Annelida > Polychaeta > Xenopneusta > Urechidae > Urechis > Urechis unicinctus. The sequence goes on from CM067357.1 coordinate 46,536,345, forward strand.
TGATCGAAATGATAGGCCTCTAGAGGTAAATCGTCACGCAGTCGCTTAAATGCCGGATCATAATGATCGCGTCTTTAATAGCAAGTAATCAGCCCATTCCTCTCTTCCCGTGCTCTCTCCTTTCGCCTTTTTTGCGCGCCCTTTTCCTGTCTAAGTTCATCTCCCGCACGGTTTACGACTTCCATTGTCGTTTATACCCGCGCTCTTTCTGTCGTAGTCACTCTCCGCTGAGCCTGGACTCGGCTGTCCTTATTGGTCCCTCCCACCCACCTCCTATTCTAAACATATATATATATATATTCTCCTCTGATCAAGATATCTGTTAAAAAGCTGCAGCAAATATTTACTACTAGAGTTTAGTACTTCGCTGTCCAAGATGAACGAACAACATGGTGATAATGGTGTTTACGCAAAAATACATTTATGATGAATTACTGGTCGCGACGTATCTTTCTACTTGGGCCGATATTGCGTTCAAGCTATGAGAGATGAAATTTAAATATAATGCTTTTTTTATCATATTTTGTGGAATGAAAGGGCCACATTATGGCCATTTTCTATTACTTCTTGACCTGCTCCTCGTGATTGCTATTGTCCCGCTGATTGATATTAGTAATATGACCCAAACAATGGTTTCAATAATGTCGACCACAGGATGTTATTCCCCATTCGTTTTTATTATGTCGACCTAACAAAGATGTTTTACCCCGAACAATGGTTTTGATAATATCGACCAAAACAAGGAATTAAATACACGTTGTGTTCACGAGTCAATAGAGAAGAAAGCCTCATACATCAGTAAGTGCATTTGTGGAGAGTTAAACAGTATTTTATGCAGAGCGATACTTCCGAAGCCTGGGGGCTAGGGATGCATTCAAACAGTTATCTCTTCTGGGTTATTGCTCAACCACATCGTGACATATCTCGACTTGATGGCTTAATTGTTTGCATAGCGAGTACCGCACAGGCAACGCAAGTGGAATGAAAAACTAAATGCCTTTTATGTATCAGTAACAACTGCATACTAATTGATTTAATCGCCTTTAGTGATTACAGCCGGACACGGTAGTCTCCAATACACCTGGTTTAAGGACGTGGAAGACAACGCCAATTCTCATCAGCCTCCACCATCCGCTTAAATTAATATCAATATGCGATTTCTTATACTCCAGAACAATATCAGTGCGAGTAAGCAAAGCTCGCTTCATCGAGTTGTGGCCCATTTATGTTTGCTTTTATTTATAAATAAACCAAATGCATTTGTATGTGCGCATATAAAGCAAGGAACGTGAAAAGAGTGACATTTACCCCTTCTGCTTTTTAGGAGAACCTATGATTAAGCCCTTTAGCACGCTAATTCTATCATTGTAGATGTTTAACTAGGCAGATTGATTTGCGCGCGCTACATATACAACCATCAGTTTTCTCATTCAAGCCAAACACCAAAATTCCGACTTCGCAGCACAGTACTGAAATAGTCTACGTACGGAAAATAGTCAGATGACTGTTGCAACATAGCAAACAATGTTTTATATTTGCCTATACGTGGTAATATGCAATTCTGATGACTATGTTTGAGTAAAATAACCACCTTACATTGAACACGTCTCCACCATTCTACAATATATTACTGATAACTGCCTCTATTAGAAGGCTAATAAAGTAACCCCTTTTGATCCAAACTAAGACACAGATGGCAAGGGTGATGCAACTGTACACAATGTATTATGAACTATATTCGTTACTCAAAGCGTAAGCATGATAGAAGAATGGTGTATCTCTTTGTTAAGGGCACGCCCACTTTTAATAATCAATGTATTTATTGGCTACCAATTGCCGTTAATGTGCTACACGAGTAGCGCTATGCCACTAAGGCGCAATATTGCGTGCATGAAACACATTCCTAATGGACACGATGCCTACGCACACGTACCACCAGCCTACGTCAGGGACATTATGTATCAAGTTTTGCTCTACCCTGCAATGATCATGTAAACAGCCCACTGCTAGCAAAAGGCAATCATTAATTTGACTTCCGTTGTACCTAATACAAATCACATATCTTTACATTGTTTCACTGCGATAAACCAATGCTGTAACACTGAGTAGCTTATAACAACGTCTTAACTGTTAACTCTGATTTTGCATCACCTATGTGTATTTGCATAGTCAAAATATCGGAATAAATGCACTTTACTATGCAAAATTCCATAAGTTGTGCTCGCTCATCATTATTTTGTGTTGCCTCTAGTATTGTGCTACTTATATTGAACTATGATAATTGTTGTAGTTAATGTCTATGTTGAATGGCTAATGTATATATGTATGCATATATATGTTTATGTATGTATGTATGAATGTATGAATGTATGTATGTATGTATGTATGTATGTATGTATGTATGTATGTATGTATGTATGTATGTATGTATGTATGTATGTATGTATGTATGTATGTATGTATGTATGTATGTATGTATGTATGTATGTATGTATGTATGTATGTATGTATGTATGTATGTATGTATGTATGTATGTATGTATGTATGTATGTATGTATGTATGTATGTATGTATGTATGTATGTATGTATGTATGTATGTATGTATGTATGTATGTATGTATGTATGTATGTATGTATGTATGTATGTATGTATGTATGTATGTATGTATGTACGTGTTTTTAAATGGAGTCGTTCAGGAAAAAAAATATCTGGTCACCCCTTATATTAGAAGGATAGCGTTAATTCTACCTCGGCGGTAGTAAACCATTTCAGTACTGTGCCGAGAAGTCGGATACAATGTCTTTCGAATAGAAGTCACTTATATAATAATATATCGCAATATCATTTTTGTAGCATACATCTATAGCGCTCTTAGATAAACCTAAAATAGCCGAATGTATTTTGTGAACTATTTGGAAAGAAAATCATCTTAATCGCGTATTATGTTTGTACAATATCAAGACGAACCTGATTTGCAAACTAACTTGTTATCGCCTGTTCAACTTGGGATTAAACAGCTTTATCTCAGTTGTCATGCATACCATTAGCATAACTCCTGGTACATTGTTCAGATTTACTTTTGTTACAAATATATTGCCTTGATATAAAATTATATTGCAATGATAAAAATATTTTTAAGAGTTTTATATTACTCACTGCGATAAATGAAAATATTAGACAAGTCCATACACAATACGCACATAATACGCACTTGTGATATTGAAGGAAGAGTCTTGGCGTAGGGTTTAGCAGAATCTTGTACTTCATCAATTTTGAGGTGTGATGAGCTCAGAGACCAGAATAATTTTTTTTAAATAAACGTGATTCCCTCAACAACAAAGGCACGCAATTCCAGTTCTCATCGAACATTCAGTAGCCTTGGCAGTGAGGGCAGGCATGGGATTTGGCGTTATCTAGACAGGACGTGGATAAAGGATATGGGGTATGCATGAGTATATGGGGAATGGCATGTGACATGTAGATCACTCTTGGAACTGGTAAGCCGATATTTATAAGTCATACCAGCTGTTGGGGTTTGCTAGATAATGCTCATAATTTGGATGGGCACGTTTGTTGCATAATGTACTATTGAGAGTCAACATATCCCATATGTATATATATATTCAAATTAGCAAGGGCTCATTATTCGAGCTAATTATCGCACTTCATGGAAGGAAATATTACTGACGCATGATAAAATGCATATGGCTGATGCTGGATGACGAATGGCGCTGCAACTTCAGTTATTGCACAAGGCTCGATTACTTACTGCGCGCTGAACCTGTATTACCAGCTCCATGTAATTTGTGAGTACCTCGGCGTGTTAAGAAAGCCTTGTTAAAGCTTCGGTGTCATTTTCCTGTCATATGGTATGGCAATAGATCCGTAAGAGAGCATGACGCTTTTGTACCCTCCAGAATTACCCCAAATGAACCCCAAACTGACAGCGGCGACAATTGTCCGGTTACATTTCGTATGGTACCATTGCGATGACCTCTAACATGAAATGCAAACAAAGCTCACAACGGAAATTAAGACAATGCCTTTCTATGTGTTACATACTGCATTGTGCTGCACTACGCGTTTAGGTTTAAGGCCAGATAACCGCCGAGATACCCCTACGCAGCTTGATGAGGTACCCCATTGTATCATATATTGTGCTTTTTGTGAGGCTGCTCATTTTAAATCGGTGAATATATAGTTTGAACCCTGACAAATCCCAGGTCCTGGCATTTGGAGTATGCACTTTTGCCAATCGGCAGATGACAAAACTAAAATAAGACAATTAGAGTGGATATTTTGCGGTCACACATCATTAATTGCGCCAAGGGGAAAAAAGTCGAATTTGGTTATAAGGCATTTGCCAAGCGTTGTACACACTTATCAATAATGTATTTCATAATACATTGATGTTTGATGACAAAATACTAAGGCCTGTGTAAGCACAAGAGGAAAGCGCCAAGATAAAATGATGGTCTAGTCGACTCCTTTATGTATGCTCTTACTCATTGTTACTTATGAGATTTTAAAAGCTTTTTTGGAATTTGTATTTGCGTGTTCTGTGCGCAATGAAATGTATGTACATTATTATACTGATGTATATTTTTTTTATTTATCGTATTTCTGAGAGTAAATATAATTATTCCACTAGAATTAACTAGAATTCCCAGATTTCCTATTTCACGAAGATTTTTTGATGTCAAATGTTCAAAGACTTTCAACATAGAAGGTAAAAACAGTTAGATCGCATTACACTGACCATGCCTTACGAGTAAGAGTGTCTTATTCATTATATCGTGGGCGGTGGGCGATTATTTGCTTTATAACTGCGATGATATTCCTCTCTCAGTCACCGTCATTAATCAGCAATATTAATCGGTATGATTTTGTGCCATATGTTATATAGATCAAACAGGTGGTCGAATTTTATTCTGGTGCGTGTAAGTATCTCCTTTGTCAATTACTCATGTGAGGTGTATTCATAACAAAGGATATGTATAAAAACAATCATTCAATGAATATTTGTATTGCCTACAGTCTAGATTCATCTGATTACAGTCGGCCAAGAGCTTTACAGCCGTAATCCAATATACTGTCTGCAAGGTTAAATAACAAACATTGCATATTCTGAATAAAGCAAGTTGAGCAGGTTATCTATCACGCCGTAGCCTTCGGTCCGGACATCTCGGTCAAGGGCTTTCTGTGCTTTGTGCCTCGGCCGTCAGCCCCTCATCAAGAGTGGCATGCGCACAGGGACATGCCGGATTGGAACAGTGACTGGATTACCATATATATATATATATATATATATATATATATATATATATATATATATATATATATATATATATATATATATATATAGATCTATATATATATATATATATATATATATATATATATATATATATATATATATATCTATATATATGTGTGTATATGTATATTTATCTATATACATATGTATATATATATATATATATATATATATGTATATATATATATATATATATATATATATATGTATATATATATACATTCATCGACATTCGTCAATGCCGCGCAATCTTCTTACTAGCTTCTGGATACATCGGGGAATCATTTGGCTACTAAGTGTGTATGTCGTAAATATGACAGCGGCTACATTGCTCTCTACTCGATATGGACGGCATTTCAATGTCCAGCGTATTAAGGTACGCCCACGCACTACCATCCGGGGTACTCCTAGCGTCAATCCCGCATGTACCTTATTGAAATCTGCATGTAGTCCATATATAGATGGACGCCTGATCAAATTTCATTTTCCCACGATTTCCCTAGAAGGCATCTAGCAACATCCTTGAAATATCAACTGGAAGTAACAAGTTAACAGATGTGCTTAAGGTGTTCGGTTGCTGCTGTCTGCTGTCTCTTATCATCGGTATGAGCCATTTAGATTATAAACCAACCGAAAGCTAATAAATGCTTATATAAATAGGAGCACGTCTATTGATATGTTAATCTATAGTGAGACTATCATTAGTATCAAGCGGACTTGTGCTTTGCGAAGAATAACCACGTGACAAACAACTTAATTCAGCCACATGCAATTGATATCACATCAGTCGCAATAGAAGTCGTTAAGACAACACGCATGGTATTAAGTTCCAAATAACGTGGTACTATTCCGGTTTGTGCCCTTAAAGATATGTAGGGATTAAATCTACTTTCATAATTGCTGTCACAATCTCTGATTGTTTTTGATGTTTTGGGCTATTAGCTTAAAAAAGTGTTGATTATATTTGCTGAAAGTTTATGGGCAATGTTGAATTGTAAAATATCAGCACGTGCTGGTAAAACTTGTGCATCATATAAGCTCCATGAAGGTTCAATGATGGATTTGTCTGTGTTTGGGCAAGGGACGAGCATTACGCGTAGAATTACTGCCACCCTGTATAGATGTATAATCGATAGAAATGCGTGATTTAGTGCAGCTTACTATCCAGTAATACAAAATTAGATGACGCAAGCATAATATTGAGTTCGAATGATGGTACGTATACAATGTGTTGCTTTCAACATCGACAAGTGTTCTGATACGTCATAACTTGATATTCGATGTCCAACGTACATTATTGCACCTTTTCTGCCAATTTAATATATGGACCATGGTACCTTTATACTCAACGTTTGTTAATTATCCGCGTTGCAGTTGTTTATGCTGTTGTTTTCGAATACTTTCATTCCGTAAGCATTATTTGTTTACCTCGGCAAAGAGTTAAGGAGCTGAATTTCATTACCAAGCGGTTGTCATTTGTGGAGCAGATTCAGTAAGACGACTTGCAAAGCCTATTGGAATTTCTAGGCGAAGACATGCGCACGCTACTCAGCATTGCAGTTTTCACAATGAAATCGTTACATTATGAAATTATGAATTCATAAACATTAGCTACATACCACACGAGTATTCAATTCTGCTATTGGCATGTGCTTGGTCGGATAAGCCACATTACCTGCAACGTTTGTTGGCGTGTGTAGGCACACTCCATGGTATGATGAAACGGAGACCTGCACATGCTACTGAAGCTCTAAAATCGGGTGATTTCAAAGTGCAGTCTTTGTGGAAGGCAAAATAACCATGCGCCTCAGTCATTTGTAATGGTATGTTTATTCTAAATTGCGTCTAATTATAATTTTATTATGGTCATGTAATATAAGTATGTACAAAGCAATGATGGATCGAATGTTGTATTGCAACTAATATAATTAGTTAAATGGAATATCGAAAGCTCAATGTGATATGAACAAAAGCACATTCTTTTAGCGTTTTCCACAAAACAGATATGCAAGACAGCTTACTCTTTTTGCAATAATTATTAGAATAATGCCTGCTGTGGACAATGGGATTGGTAAATTATAAATTTTGAAATTACCACTAACTGGAAAACCCATTGGCTAAGATTACTTTCACAGCATCTACTGTATCAATTCCGCCTTCTCCTTATAACGATACGCTTAGGCATTCTTCTAAAAAATATGGGGAGCTGCAAGGCATGTTACGACTTCAAATAAAAATTAATCAAATCTTCTATGAAGAACTATTTGATGGTAAGTTGAGCTTTTCGAACGCATGTTTCCTTTTGGTAATCACACAGACCCTTTTATCACATCTGCATAAGGAAGGGATGATTAAAAGAAAATTTCTCAACAGGTAATGAGTTGTTTAAGATCTGGACATGAATTATACTCAGTGACGAGACAGCATCAGTATCAGCCACTGAGATGGATGACCGAGTCCCACAACACACGCAGAAAAACAGATGGGCGTATTAGGTGGCAGATGTTTGACCTATCAGGCCGGGAGCCTAACGCTTGTAGCTAATGACCTTGAATGACATGGTTGGCAAAATGCGGACTTAAATCGATGTGCTTGCCGTGAATGCACCTAGTTAAACAGTATGCTAAAGCACTCAGCACTGCATTAAATCTAATGACCGCTAGCAAAGGTTACCGAGTGTGTTCTCTACATGTGTTATGGTGATAGTAGCACAGCGGATTAGTTGAGAAGAGACATAACCATTCGAAACCCTTATCACTAGGTTTGAAAATATAAACTAGTGTATTATGCAGATTTCAACATACCACGTAATTAAAGCACTTAACTTGACATCCATTAAAAAAATGGGCCTCAACCAAATATAATATAAAGTATATAAATCTCAACGAGAACCAACCAATAGATTAGATTATTGCAATGTCCTTAAAGGTTGTGTCTGGTTTCAAATCATGGCTGTAGGAATTACGCTTAATGCGCTTCTCGTGAATGATCGCCTCGAAGCCAATATACTGCTATACACGCTTAACTGCATTCAGGTTGCAATATATATAGTTGTTCAATCTACGCACTAAAGATCATAAAACATAAGTAGAAATAATTTCAGTATTTATGTGACAGATTGTAGGCGAAGCGCAGCGAATGTGATTGACGGTTTGGTGCTCATGACGAATAGATACGTTGATATGAATCGGTATCTTCGTAAGAGTATGTTGTTAATTTCCATTTTTTTCTTTTAAATAAACTTTGCTGCTTGATTCCATCTTAACATCCAAAGAATTTCTTACACTCCGTTGTTACCTCAACCTCATCGCGGGCTCGTTTGACAATCAATGCCGTTGTCACAACACATACTACCGGTTTTCCTTAATTGATTTGAACTCAGTCCACCACCCTCCCAGGGCAATTTTAGACTGTCAATACACCATACACAATGCACTACGTATCATATTGCAATGTTAATTGCGAATAGAGGAACGCGTCATGGCGCATAAGCGCTAACGACCCATTTTGACGCGAATCTATGAGGGTAACAATATAATGTGTTGAACAGATAAGGAGAAAGGATTTAACAAGAGTCAGTCTTATCGCATTGAACAGGTTGTATAGTCGATCATTATCGGCAAGGTTTTACATTCGCTGCATTGATCATGCTACCATGAATCACATACTGTATGCTCACAGTATCTGTGTGTGGTGAGGATGCCGTAAGAAAGGTTACTTCGACAAATATACCGCTCTGATAATCAGTCTGCAATTCGCGTGTTATACTAAATGACCTTACGTCCGTGGGTAACAAAGCCTGTTAATCCGAATGGCATTGGAGGTGAACCAAATTGCAATTGAAACCTGCCGGCCGAACATTAAAAACGTCGGCATTTCAGGCAGATGATGCAAATAACACAATTAGCCATCCAGTCTCTGTATGACGTTGGTACACTCGTTTACAGCAGAACCAATATAACGTGATCATTCAAGTGATACAGATTTAAAAGCTACATATAAACATTGGAATGGCGACATATGTGTGTGTATATTTATATACAAACGTGTACATATATATATACATTTATATATTTATATATACATTTATATAAAAAATAAATATGTATATAACAGACGGTTATATATATAGATATATACAATGAATATATACGTATGCATATATATATATATGCATATATATATATATGTATATATATTTATATATATATATATATATATATATATATCTATTGTATACATATATACGTCTTCATATACACATTCTTTTGTCTATATATATCTATGCATATATATGCATATATTTATATATTTGCATATATATATCTGTATATAAATGTATACATAGTTATATATAAATACATATGGATATATAATTATGCATATGCATTTTGCGGATCTTCAGTTGCAACATAATACATACGGATAAGGTTAGATTGATCCTTATGTCATGGTTTGTTACGACTAATCATAGGTTCAAAGCGACATCCCCCAATATTTCGTCATACGGTGCCATTGTGTTCAGAAATGCCGCCAGTCAAATACGCCGGATGTATTCAAATCAAAACTCAAGAATTTTTCTTTTTAGTCAGTGCTATTAACTGCCTGATTAAGCGCTTTTGAGTAGGATTATTTCCTGGAAACAGGTGCTATACAAATGAATGTTATTTTATCAAACATTAATCATCCGCATAATAAGCGGCAGGGATCATACGCAGATCGTATAATAACACATCCCATGATTTCAGCAGCACACTGGAAGAATGATCCACATAAACGTTGAATTCGTGGGAGGGGGGGGGGGGGGAGTGGGGAGTGTGCGGTTATGGGGGTTTATGCTACTTTGTTGAAAGGTGTTGGAGTCACAAATATCCATTTAGGCTATATTTGCCGGTGACCAATCTAAAATCACACAACTTCAGTACATTTGTTGTACAATTGATGATTGTGATGTTGGTTCATTAATACAATATCCCACGGTAATGACATGCTGCTGCACCAAAAACAGATCAATAAAATTGTTTTATGAATAAAGTTTTCGGCAGGTTAAAGACATGTGTCAATCATGCAAAAAGCCAACAATATGAGATCATGTCTGTAGCAGGTTATAATCAGCAGTACTAATTCTGTATCTATTTCATATCGCTTGTTATATCATATGTTCGTAAGTCGGGGTTGAATAACTACAATCATGTAAACTAGCCTCTAGTCGCATCGAAAACAATGTCACTAGACTTGTCGCTAGGTTTTCAATGATGCATTGGAGGGCAATAATGATTTTGACGCATTGCTACAGCTCTGTGCGTATTTAGTTGCAAAAGGAGGAGAAGATGATAGTTTTGCGACCTCGATATAATATACACATTTGTATCGTATGTTGATTAAAGGTGTGGTACACTTGCAGAATGATATGTTACATCATCATTTCATTTTGCATGGTGTTGACACGCTGCTGGTAGAATGTACTAGCTAAGTAGGAAACTTGTTTGATACATTGGTATATCTGGGCTACCAGACACTAATTCATCAGCTATCGTTGGTTAAAAAAAGTGTTACAGTGTAAAAGCATCTATCATCTTGGGCATGTTGGCTTCAACTATGGAAATCTGAGTCACCATCACAACCAATACATGGACAGCAAAGAATGGATACGAATGTAGACACACCTGAAATTAATCTCGCTGGGTGGTATGACCATACAACATCCCCTTAGCATGTAAGATACCATTATGATAGCTTAGATGTCAACATTTATCTATAATTTTCCCCATTATTAGACAGTCATTATATTAATGGTATACATCATCGCGTGAGTCTAATGGTAGCTCATAGGTTGCAAACATGGCCTATAGCTTAACAATTACCTCAGGTCTCGAACCATGCTAATATAAAAGCTAATTACAAATAGACCACGCATCAAGTAAATGCTTCCATTCAGGTGAGATCAATGTTCGGCTGAACCTAAACCACTCTAATCTAAATCTGAATATGAATAATCTCTCTGGCGTCAGGAACGATTAAACAAGGGTTTCGCCGTTCATCCGCGTAATTTGAAATTACACAAGGTAACACTCATGCCTACCAGCTGCCAGATACTGTGATAGTTATAATCAAAAGTGACCAAGTAGAGCTTTTCAACGACGTATTGTCGTTCAACTGCAGCTGACACAGGAAGTATTGTAGTATATAAAACTGCAGTTTTGGCGCACCGCTACTTATCCATACTACACGTACAATTATGGCTTATACAGGGTTTTGAGTTTTGCTCAATGCTCACAGTTGTGGTTTTCTAGGCTGAGCTTCACTCGGGCGAAAGTAAAACATGATGGTAGCCCCTAACAGAGCCTGATTCCGCTTTGGCCAGGGCTTCGATTATTTAATGCTACCTCTACAAAGCGGGTCGGGTTTGCCGGCAAATTGACGTGATGATAGAGAAACTTGTCTACACCATTCACAGTTATGCATTGCTTTGAGTCAAATGAGGGAGAGTGTCACCTTTTTGACGTGTTTTTGACGTTTTTGACACAGTTTGTGACCATCACTGTGTACATACCATGACGGAACTGCTTCTGTGTAAACAGATATTCCATATGTGGTGCGTGTCATATGTACTATTTCGCCACAACCTTCTTCACTCCCGTTCCCTTGTTATTCTCGCCCTCGTCTGACATCTGGATGAATGCATTTAGTTTGACACACACACTGGCGCACTCAACCTTCATTTTGTCTACGACCTTCTTATTGGTGCTTATGTTAAATGTGCTAGCAAATGAGTAGTTACTGGTGTGTAAGTGAATACACGTCAGCTGTGTGGATCTCCATTATCAGCGAGTCATGTCAGTGTTTCGCTGGCCCAGGACTCTACCATAACTGGACTTCATTGTGTTATAATAGAAGTCGTACATCAGCTGCTTAGAGTATGCACATTCCTACATACACAGGTCGGATTAGCACTAAGCGGATCTTGTGCATATGCAGGGCAGCCAGGTCGTCTTTGAATATTTTGTGACTAGCATAGGTGGGAACTGGCCATAAGCCTTCGTATTTTTTCCACTTGCTGAGCCCACATTCTTAAAGATGACTCGCCTTTGGAGATTCTCCGTTGTCTTACCAAACACGGAATTGTACAGGTCCTTCACAAACTTGCCGGTGGCTACTCTACACAGGTCTGTTTTTATGCGAATGCAGGGCTCCATCCAGGGCTTCTGATTGAATATGCGCACACAGTGTATCTTCGGAAGCAGCATACCTATCGATAGATAGAGATTGAGATTCCTGGAGTGGATCACATACTTCTCTTTGTGTCCAATGTTGGACACCTGCTTCTCAACCTCCCCGGTGCTCCACACCTGTGCTTTTAAGCTTCCGGAATATCTCAAATACATCCGTTAGGAGAAGCACTTCTATGCGCAGGTACAGGTCATGGTAGTTGCCCATGTTTCTACAACCGAACTCTTGGATATGCTGCAGTGGGGCATTGAACTTATCTCAGTGGTCCGTCCATTAACTCGAAGGGGTACACTCAATTGTGCATTAACAGGCGGTGCTTTGCTCAGTCAGGCTCATATTTAGCGGCCACTGCAAAATTACCTTTCTGGGTAATTTCCAGAGATCGGCTTGTCAAGCTAAGCTAGGAGGAACTGTGCATTGTCAATGAAGCGCAACTGTCCGATCGATAAGGTTATGTACTTCTCCATGATGTTTGGGATGCAGTTGTTCTGACCTGCCACCTTGCTCATGGCCTGCATCAAAAGGTGGCCGTCATAGCTTCTTAGGTTGAGGAAGACCACGGTACCCTGTAATATGGCAGTGGCCCAGTTCCTCTTCACACACATGACAGTATGTTGCCGTCTTGAGAGCTCTTCTATTGTAACGTGTCATGCGCATGGGAGCAGGCTTTGAACGAACTGTTTTGATCTTACGCTCTTCCTGCCGCAGGGTTCGCACAACGGTTAGTCCTATGTACACCACAATGGAAAGTGTCTGACCATTGCAACATACAGCAACAAAGCCGTATCCTCATGTCTATTGTTTCTTCTGCATGTTGCTCTGGGTAGGTTCAGGTGATGCCAGCTGCTTGAGTCAGTTCTGGAAGGATATTAAGTTCTTCCCTTTCCTGTAATATAAAAACTCCCACAACAGCCTGCCCCATCCTCATGCAGGCCTGTGCACCAGCAGTAGATTCTCAGCATATAGCCATGTACACAGAATAAGGTGCGGCGTTCGTACTTGTTCTGATCATACAGCATGTGTTCAGATCATTGATTTGTCTGTTGGGATAAGGCATAAGGTTTACACGTGAAATATCAGCAGGTTGTTTACTGATGTGGTGTATGGTAGCAGTGCCTCCTTCCCAAGAAAAGACGTTCAAGGCTTTTCGACCTTGTCAAGCTGCGACACTGGTGATTGAAACTCTACCATTCGGCAGGTCGAAGGGCCACTGAATGTTAAACTTAGATGGTCACTGTGGGTCTGCATAGCCGATTCAATAGGCCATAGACGGCAGAAGTCGCCCTTGTTCTTCACGTTAATAATCACATTCTTCGCTTGCAGAAAGAAGCCACGTTTGCGTGGCTGGTAGGGGGCAATTTGATCCACAGAAATGCGACTGACTCAAACTCCCAGCCAGAACCTCTGTTGATCCACTTCTTCAACTGCTCTTGGATACCGTCATTGCTCCTGTTTAGGATATCACTAGTATCTTCTGCGAAGAAAACCACATCCTGCTTATTATGTAGTACAGGCTCAACGGGATCAGTGTCGCCATCGCCAGTGAGCTCCAGAGCCTTACCTGCAGGGCAAATTGACACTTGATCCGGTTTCACTATTTAATCTCAGTTGTCAGAACGGATCTACATGGGCACGCCTCTTAAGCACATCAGTACAATCAGAAACGTTCAACAGTTATTAAAAGCCCACTGAAAATTTCAGCTGCAGCGGCCAGAAGTCTAGCAAATATCTACAAGCTGTCATATACAAGGCCCTCTTAGAGAGCTTCTAGTGTAACCTGGCAGCGTGGCTTTACATTCTTGCATATGTTGAGCAATTTCCAGGCAGATTCATTTGTCCTTATGGAAATAGCTTACTAGTGAAAATAACAGCAGGGAACAGAGAGCTGTGTAGTAGACTTTTTACATCAAGTTTGAACCAGCTCACATCATTGGGTTGTGCAGTAATATGGTGGATCGGGTTGACTTTGTGGGTGTTCTGTCTGTAGATGACCTTGTCAAACCCGCAGTCCATGCACAGACCAGTTTGTGTTTACTGCATTCTTGCATACACTACCAAGAATGTTTATCTCCGTGTTTCATCTAATATCTGTGTAAAATACAGAAGTCTGTTTTCCACAACAATATCCAAGGGCACTTGTTGGCCGATACTGCGTTTCTTTTGTATATTGACTAGAAGTTAAAAGGCTCCAGTCCGGGGTCGACCTGAAGTAGTTTAGATCAATGCAGTTCTTGTATATCCTTGCAAGAACACCTGTAACCTATTTAGCCTCTTTCGTGGTCAGTGGCTCTGCTTTGTAGCATGAGGCCTCATCCACTGCTCTAAGGGCGTACGTGCAATCTGGCATTTCACGCTGTCATGAGGATGAAGCTAGAGATCAGTTTTGTGAACCTCATTTGATCAAGACTGCAATTCCGTTCCAATACCACTTGAAGCTATAGTAGATATTTTGCATGCGATTGCCATATCATGGCGTGTAAAACATCAACGAGGCTCAACCGTTGACCTGCCCTGGATATACAGAGTTTATGAATGGCCTCACTTCCCGTTTGGCAATCGGAGGGCAAGTAGAAGTTTGAATGCTGGTGCTCCAGTGGATCGACGGATTGTCCTGTAATTAAGTAATACTCACGAATGTCCCTGTTAGCGGAGCTTCTGGTTGATAAAGTCAAGGCTCTCAGTTCTCATCTTGGCACATACTGCCTGCGCAGACTGAAGCTGCTCTATCGCCATATCAAGGTGTGTGCAATCCGCGTCAACTTGGCTTCTTTGTGAATAAGACGTTGATTCCAGAGAACGCAAGGGCGTTGACAAGGGCACTTCCAACAGGCAGCGCAATTGAGGCCATGGTGTTTACTTCGGTATATCACCTAGCTTAATCCCTAGTTCAATTAGCATGTCAGCATTTATATGACACCGTCGGCAACAGCCATAGCAAGATCGTTTGGGGTGAAGTCAATTTAGGAATTTGCCCACCCAGAGCCTCCTTGCCGAGATGGGCATAACCTATTGATATACCAGAAACAAAAGCACCGTGGTACATGGCGTTGACGAACACTTTTCTATCAGAACTTGGTGTTGTCATGATTAACGAATCCTTTAATTGTACGACCTGGCATGGTTTCGCTTTTTTGGACAACAACAGCGGCAGGAAAGATAGCCTGTACAACCATGCTACTGCAAACTACCTGAGGCCACAAGCAACCCAGGGCGCCCATATAGCGGACGGTAAAAAAACGATCAGGCCTTACCACGATCGTTGGATAAGGTTTAGCCGATGTAAGCCTTGCCTTGGCCTCGCATAGCTCACTCAGAAGCCTACATATTTAGCCTTTCGAGCTGCCGCACCCTTCGCCCTGCAGCAACCCTTTTGCATTTTTTGTGGGTTTACTAGTCACTTTCTCCACAGAGCCCATCGCTGTCGATTCCTTGTCTCTGCTGCCAGTGGCGGGTTCGTAGTCACCGATGACATCTGTGACGGTGTATTGCTGTTGTTAATGCTGCAGTTAGCAAGTCCAAGTACATTCCAAAGCAGTCATATAGCTCACATATAGCAGGACAAGCCCTACAAATGGGTCGGCATCGAGGTCTGTGATTAGCCTTGGCTGGCGTTCTAGTAGGATCGGGAGAAACATACATGTAACACATGAAGTGTTATAGTTGTGGAAGACAGCTGGTGAACTACCCAAACAAAGATATCTATCCTGTCGAAGGCCCTATCAGGTGAAAGATATTTTCAATCGTGGACAACATCATATGCGGCTGGCTGATCAGTGTTCAGCAGCAGCTTTTCGTGTTTGGTCTCAGTAAGAAGCTGCCTTACTACGGCAAGTTGCATCGCTGGTCAGGATTACATCATTCTCAATCAGAGCGTCGTCTTCAGATCAAGCCACAGGCCGTACTTGCTTGTCAGGAACTCACATGGGGACCCGTCAGCCAATGCCTGGTATTTTTCAGTCACTGTCACGCTTGGATGTACCTTCTTCGCCTCATCCCATTGCTGGTAGGCCACATGCTCTGGGCCTGTAGCTGGCTGAATATGACCTCAATGATCATCTTGACCATAGTAATCTCTGTGTTGTAGAATTTTGCAAATGCGGTATTACCTGGGTCTTCCAAGAGCAGTAGGATGCCTTTCATCATGTGAGCCGGTATGTTCATGTTGATGTTCCAAGGTGGGTGCGAATCGCGAAAGGCTCTCAAGATCCGCCCTTTCTTACTTCTTCGGGCAGTAGAAGATCCGAGCAATCCTGTCCAATCAATAGATGTACCTGGTCTACATCAAGCTCAGGTATATCAAGGTGTCGAAGATGTGTTCAAGGTCGACTTGGCTACTTAGGTTTGACTGGTCGATGTTCAGAGTCGGCCTTACAGTCACCTTTGGTATACATCTTGGTGGCTCGGTTTCATTTAGGTCAGAGACCAATAAAGTTATGACAGTGGAGTCCATTTGTACTCTTGCCTGCATAATGGTTGTGAGTTCCAAGTAATGAACTATTCCCTTGGCCCCAATACTTTTGCACAGAGCCTCAGTACGTTATGTGGAATTTGTCCCAGGATCCAGCATGGCATAGGTGTCTACATAGCGCACAGAATCTTTGCATCGGACTGTATCAGGTACCATAGGCAGGGCTAACTTGCCTCCTTAGGCTTGGACAAAGTTGCCAAATTGGTTCCTTGGGGGTGTCACCAAGACCTGAGCAGGAGAAACTGGTGTTAATGGCAAATTCTGTTGTGTATTGGGGTTGTTGAATTGAACAGGTGTCCTTCCCTCGTAAGGGTCAGGTCTCCGTGTCGGAAAATGAAGGCACTTACTGTGTTTTGGACCACAGCCATCCACGGAACAAGTAAATGGGCAAGGGAAATCTCTTCCAAAGTGTCCAGGTTTAAAACAGTTTATACAAAGACCCTTGGATTGAATACAGGCCCTTCGGTCCTTTATCCTGAATGCTTTGAACGTCATACATTGTGTTATGTAATGGGCGCGTCCACAATGCAGGCAAAGCACAAAGTTGGGTTTTGGCCTTAGTGATGCTTGTCAGTTCCTTTCTTGTCTCCCTTGGGTTTGCTAGGTTTATCATTTTCTTTCTTTGTGTCTTTGAAGGCTATTTTTCCAAACACAGGGTCAGATGCTTCATCGGCAATCAGAACAGTGAAATCCACCAGATCACTCAATTCTGCATTTCGTCCTTTAATGACCTTTATGATGTGGTTCTTTCTAAGCCACCGGGTATGTAGGTGGTATGGTAGCTTTTCTACAATTGCCAACACGCTTTGGGAGTTGTTCATCTCAGCTGCATACCCCATTGTCTCTAGGGTCTCCAGACAGCATCTTAAGTCATCTGCAAACTCTCGCAGAGCAACAGTGCCTTTCACATTAGGTTGATTTATGATCTTCTTAATCCATTCTTGGGCTATTACAAAGTAATTCCCAAACCTCTCCTCCAGGAGATTCAATGCAGGTCTATAACCCTCTGCTGGTTCCTTAGTTATCAGACATCGCAGTACGCTCTTAGCATGGCCTGTGCAGTACTGCATCGAGCAGGTTAATTTCGTTCCAGGATCAGCAGACTTATTGTCCACAGTGTTTGAATGATCTAATGAATGGCCAATAATCCAAAGGGTTTCCGTCAAAGGTCCTCATTTCACTACGTGGTAAATGTAAGGTGTCAACTACAGATTGTTGTTGAGATCTTGATTCATTTAGCACCTGGTGTAGTACTTCTGACAAGGCAGAGGTGGCTTGTGTCTCAGTAGTTATATGAGAGGCTTCCCAAAACAACATAGAAGGCTTATCATGGTCGATACGTTCCGTATGGAGCGATTTACTATCAGGCTGGTTTGCTGTATCCATTGGGTTGGTAAGATCTGTGTCTTCAATCACTGGAGTGTCCTTCATGTGGCTATGAAGCTGTAGTTGAACCTGTAATTCCTGTTTTTCCCTCATCATATGTAGCCTTTACTTATGCCATTCAATCTCAAGTTGTACTTTCGTATTTTCTATCTCATATGCCTGCCGATCCATCTCCACAAGTATGCGTTGTTTTTCTAATTTTAAGTCCTGTTGCTTACGCAAAGCATTAATCTCATGTTGCAAGGAGTCATTTTCAACTTTGGTGATTAACTCACTTGCTTCTGGCAAAGCGGGCTTGTCCAGCTCCAGGGCTACTGACTCAGTATAACCTACTGTTGGTTCATCGTCTCCAATCTCCACAATCCAGGCACAGATCGTGCTCAGGAAACTTGATGCTTGATCCACAACATTTACTCGATATGACTCTGCTCCAATTTGATCCTCTTCAGATGACAAAAGACTCGCATATAGCGTGTTTGCTTCTTCAAACCTGCTTACCCGCCCTCGTAATGTTTCCACATTTTTCTTAACTTTTGATAGATTTTCCAAATTCTTCGTCAGCCTATCCATAACACCCATTCTCTGGGTGATAGCCCCTTTAGCTCTGCTTCGATGGGACAGTCTGGTCTGTGATGTTGTTCTCATGGAGTAAATGCGCAGTACTGCTTATTCCAGGCCCTCTGTCAGTGGGACCTGGAATGGGTTTGTTTTCGACTTTATTTAGCTTTACCGAGTTCATTTTGCACACTCTGTTTCAAACCAGTATTTAATCAAAAAACGTACCTCATGTTAGTACACTCAATGAATCATCAATTTATCACAAATGCTTTGAATGTCGTTCAACATTTTTAAAGATGCAGTTCATAATGCAGCGCGAACAGAAGCTCAAGTTATTTAGAAAAGAAATTCAAATTGTCGCACAAATAGCTGCTGACCACATAGAATAACCGCGTACATCTAAATTATCCAAACCATGTGGTTCAGTGCATTTTTCCAATCTTGGCCGGTTGCTGAAAAATTCATGCAAACCGTGCGTTGTTGCAGTTGTTGACTTTTAAACACTGGCGTTTATCGCAAAGAAGGCGAGAGCAAGGGCCATGATTTTTTGGGAATATTAGAAGTGTGAAACTAGTCACGAATGCATGCACATTTACGAACATTTATTGTTCTTATACAGAACCAACAACGTTTGGTGATTAGATTTTCCAGACAAAAGTTAAATGTTTATTTACATTAACACATTACGGTTTCATGAACTTTCGCTGATTTAAACAGCTAAAGAAGAGTAATATATTGAACTACTACACCGCTTCCCACTATTTATGACAGTTTATCGATATTTTAGCTAATACTTGCAAATTGCCTCAACAAAATTGTATTAACGCATTCCGGTGTTATCATGTTGTCATTAAACGCTTGCAGGCATGTTGTGTTATGCTATAAACACCTGCGTTATTGCGCATATCTTAGGATATGGGTGTAGTTTGCTGTCGTAAATACTAGACAATTAAACTATTGCGAATGTATCTTTAATACAGTCACATGGACTTTGACATCCGAGCACATGACGATGGCGAAACGGATGAGGGGGCAACCGGAGGAGAGCGTATGGGACTAGCTTCTTTAACGATGAGGAGACTAGCTTCATTGGCGGTGATGAAACGTTGGATACCTCAAGTACGACTATGGACTATTTCGGAAATACCTGCTTGGTTAATAGAAGATCAGATGGGATCCAAAGATGAAACTAATGTCTATTTTGCCAGGTGGGAGGAGGCAGTGTCCAAGTGTGGGCTGCAGGCCACGCTGGAGCTCAGATCGTCTAAAGAAGATGAACATTGGGTTGAGTGGGCTGCCTAGTAGTATAGAGACGTAAAGTGCGCAGCTTGCTCGCGGTTTTCGAGTGATCCCTGGACTATCGAAAAAGGCTGTAGCAGCCCTTCAAGGCCTTGACCAAGCAGCATCTGAAGACGTAGATAAGTTAGAACGTCCTATGAGCAGCTCCGAAGCTATGATAAAGCAAGGTCGCACTAGCTTCATCGAGAGCATTCATAACGCTATAGAAGACATGGGTACACAGACAGATGGACAGCCGCTCTGAGAGCTTATGGGGCTTGGCAAGGCTAAGCAGATTTAGCGGGAGAGTTGGTCAACAACCCAGCGCGAAATAAAGAAGCACATAGTCAGTCAGTAGCGTAAGCTGGAGGAGCTGCCAGACGAGGAGAAGAAACTCTAAGAGCGTCAGCTTGTAAGCGGGGAAGAAAGACAAGTAAGTCTAGAAGCTGCCTCTGTAAATGTGGTACGGCTGCGGACCCAAATCATGCGCATCAGGGAGACGATCAACAAACTTGTTAATGATGACACAACGCTAGCCGAGCATATCCGCGCATCGTTCCGTGAACAAGGCATTACAATCGCCTCCATCCCCACTGCAATTGCGATGGTAATCTCAACACCGGCACTTGCTCTGACGAGTGGTAAGTACGCCAGTATGTCAGAACTCCAGTCAATGCTAGCACCAGCAGTACTTGTTTTATGTAATCAACATGTAGCGAGACACCTTGGAACATAAATCATCTTTGTAGACACATGTCTTCCGGTTTCGTACATGTTGGGATCTCCTTAATGAATGATTGGCCATACTTCACCTGTGTCTTGTGCAGTAAAGTAAATTAGCCCGAGACCTTGATTATCACCTTTTATTCTCCAATCGGTATTTTCGGCAACACCGAACTAATGTCATGGTTTATGGTACATTGTCTTGTCAAAGGTATATTCAGTGGCTGACCATGTAGCGTATACAAGTGAAACCAATAAAGATCCCTTATTAGTGAAGAAAGTCTCATGCGGAAACATCACAACCAGAGGT
>CM067357.1:46562617-46567617 GCA_034190875.2 Urechis unicinctus
TTTTATGGGTTTTTTTCTATTTCAATACGGTTTTTTAAAAGTATAAAACAAATATAGTCAGGTGTGTATACAATTCAGATTTGAATTAAAACAAACGACATAGGAAGGAGAAGAAGTGGGAGAGAAGAAGACAGAGGAGGGAAGCACATTACAACAAGCGTTAATGGATAACAAATGTTTAATAAGGGGTTGGCACGATAGCATTGTCTAAAGCAGTATCAAGGCGACAAAGCGTGACCCAAAGTTTGAGTGACTGAAATGCACTGCTAATGAGTGAACGAAAGATAGCGGTTATAAATTCGGAGCACTAACTACCGTGGTGCTCAAGCAGGTCGTAAGACTGCCTGTGCGATAAGCCTCGACGGAGGCCGGATGAAGGGTCGGATTCAACCCGAATGCGGTAGATGTCGTTTGAGGTGGGAGGCAAAGGTGCCGAGGGTGAGTGTGATGAGGCGGCCGTGAACGTCGGGGTAAACGAAGGCACGTACAGGGTTTAGGATGTGAGGAATGTAAGCTATGAATATTGTGAGAGATGAGTCGCGATCTTGAAGAATCATTGAGTGTTGTAGATGGAGCTCGAGTCCTGCTTCTATCAGGCGAATATTTCCACCAGACAAATGTCGACTAGGGGCGAAGGTAGTCTGGGAAGGAAGGACGACATTTTCTTTTCTTAAGAAGCGAAGAAGCGATGAGATGGGCTGGTAATACAGTTGCGTCTTCCGGCGACGCGTGGTTGGTGTTATGCGTGAAGGCAGCGAGCAAACAAGGTTCGAGAGGAAATTTCACGACGGCGAAGATCCAAGAGACTAAATCAGGGGGACGCCTGGACAGGAAGCACAGATAAAGAGGAGGGTAGATAAGTGATTAAATGGGATCCAATTTAAACCTAAACATGTTATTGGTAACTTTGAGCACTTTTGTGTGACGGAAGTGGATAGTCTGTGGAACTCGTATTGATGGTCCAGTGACAAGTGCCACCTGCTAAGATGGTCGGCCAGTTTATTATGTATACAGGAGAACCAAGAGGCGCGAAGTTCTAAGGTGTGGTAAACAGTACGATCAAAATCAGTCTGGTTCAAGTGGTAAACAGTACGATCAAAATCAGACAAAACATTGTGCCATATTTGATTACCATATTGAACCATTGGTTCCATACAGAACCCTGGAACAACAATCATTTTGAATGTAATGCCACCCTGACACTTGCACGAATGTTGTTCCCGCAATGCCACGCAATGTGTCGTGCCAATGAGTAAAGTCTTCGTGAACGAGCGTGAGGAGTGTGTGAAGGGTGCGGGGGTGCGTGCCATGTCGTAGAGAGAATTTTAAAAATGTTCATTTTGTACTTAAGTTAACGAACTACGATCTTTATGTGATATCCCTAAGTATATCTGAAGCTAATTGTTGGGGTCTGCACATTAGGGTAATACGAACATGCAACAACAGGCATATAAATAAAACCAGATCAAAATCCTGGCCGCTTATCGCGTTGCCTGAACTAAATCGCAATTTATCACCTGTAAACCATAAACATCTAATACGTTATGCCAAATTTGACGGTCGATCGCGTGAATAGCAACCACTTTGTGAAAATCAGTTATGTCCGAAAAGGTGGGTTTGATTCAATAGCTACCTTCATTATCCTGAAAATGTCCAAAATGAAGAGGTCCACTTTCCCTTCGAAGTTCATCTGTGGTTCGTACAACCCCACAGCTACCGATCACCCTCCACATTCCAGAACAGGCTAGGAGAGAGGAGAGAGGAGGTGAAAAGCTTGACCAATCCGGGTGTGTCCTACCGACATTCACGGTGGGACTATAAACTAAGTCAACTTCTACTTCATGCACGTTTCACGAGTTATCGCCCACCGAACTCATTATGTAAAATGTAAATGAAACCATTGCATTCATGCTGTGGGCGACTCTGATTTCGATGGCCAATTAACCATTAAACTCTCTGGGACAGCCTGTCGTGCTTTGTGCCATTTCCAATAGACCAAAAGCAACCTAGAAAAGTATTCATGTTACTTGTTAGTATTTGCCTCCAGTATTCAATATGTGACTTTTAGCGGTAATTGTTGGATTACGCTTATACATGTACATCAACAATTGAAAGTTTGTAATATTATGACGAGTCATTATTGATCTCCTATATTTTTTTATAGCCTGATGAAGTAACAAGATACGGGGTGAATATATATATTAACTAAAAACCCAGTGTCACTGATGGTGAGTTAAACATATTTATTTTTCAGTTATTTTGTTGTTTTGAGGCTGGGTGATGTAGTGTGGCTACATAAATTCCCCGATGGCAATGTTTGTTTAGTAAATCAATTATTCAAATTGACACGATTCACGTTGCGTAGCAGACATTGGATGTTGCATTGTTGGTTGTCAAACAGAACCCTAGGACGTAGAACCTCGTGTTCCCTCGAATACTGCACCGCAAATCTCTGTGGGAATATACAACCAGGACATAACTCAATAATCAGGCCTTTAACGATGATCATCGCTCATTCACCGGCAAATCTTTTCAAACTGATTAGCACATTAGAAACTCACACAGAAGGGCTTACTTTCGAGCTTCCTCGATAGGCTCCATTCCTGTTGACCATTCATGTTTGTTAATGTTGGACGCGCGCTGCTTGTTATCGCCCAGTCATAGTTCAAAAAGTTAATGGGCCACTAAAATGAAATTTTCACTTGCTTTAAGATTTCTACAGTAGCAAATATGCATCAATCTAAAAACTTCTGTGCAATCCGTTTTCAAAACTTTGAACTCTAAAGTGATGAAATTCGCCGTCTAAATCGGATGATCTCGAGTAAACGATCTCCAGCGCGACCATTACCTTATGACTCACAAAAGGAACCGCTCGGGAAGCCAGCGAGGGCTGCTGCGTCTGGAGGGGCTGGCGACCGAGACCCGCGTGAAGTTATGCTGTACGAGGGTGGTGGCACTTTAATCGGCAGCTATTATTTTTGCTTCGCAGCGCACCTTCGTCGCGCATTCTACACATCATCAGATCGCTCCGATGCGCGTTCGCTGTTAGTAACCCCCCTTGTCAGACGACCCCGCTATCATTTTGCCCTTATTTCAGCATCTTGTTGCTTTTTTCACTCGAGCGTTTTTTTTTGGAACCTTAAAACTTTTTACCTGCGACGATAGATCTAATGTTTTGAGATACTTGAGAATATCACTGTATGAAGTTCAACTGTCACATGTCATCATGCCAGAGAAATGTGTTACCAAATGGTGCTGTAACACAGCCAGTAGGGGTGTGTCAGTGTTCGCGTTCCCGAAGCAACCCACAGGCAGTGGAAACAGTTCGTTTGTATCAAGCGAAAATGGAACCACACATTAAAAGATATGCGAAAGCCTTTCTTATGCTCTGAGCACTTCACACCAGAATGCTTCGAGAATTACAAAATGGTAAAAAATGGGTTTAACAAATTAAAACTGATTGCTGGTTCCATCCCCTCGATTCATGCATCTCCTCTATTGAATGTGGATGCTGTGGAAGTCGATACATCTGGTCAGGCTTCATCTGTACCTGACACTTTACCGCCACAAGCCATGTGTGGTCGATCAGCGTTCAGAAAGAGAGAAGTAGCAAGGGTAAGTACTGCATGAAATAATTATTATCTAACTGCTACATCTGTACATAAACTTTATATCAGATCAATGAAATTTGTTAATTATTTTCAGCTGATAGATGAATTGGATGTAGATAAAGGTGAGAGTGATTTGCAAAATATGGAAGGTAAACACAGAGATGCTGCCACTCAGTATTGCCAGTCAGACTTTAGGCAGACTTCCACAAGGACCATTGCCACTCAGGCCAACTTTGAGGCCAAGCCATTGGTCAAGAGTAAGAAAAGTAGAGGTAAGCTGTAGTTTTGTAAGCATCAATCTCAATTCTGCATTTGTCATACCAGGAGTGCAAGCAGTACCTTTATGCAGAGATCAAGGGGTTACATGCCAACATAAAACATTTGCACCACTGCTTGCATCCACACCCAAGAAGAGGCAAGCTGGATGTAACCCGGATGAGAAGGATGAGGAGGAAGACATCAGCATGTATGATCCATCACGTGACCAAATTGACAACAGTGACGGGTATGACAACAAATCAGTTCCAATTAATGTCTCAGCACACTGTAATGTGGCTTGGTTGAGTTCTGTCATATACATATTGAATGTGTGGCATTCCAGTGAAGCACCAGTTAGCTATGAAGAAGAGAAATTCATCATTTACAGAAGTAAGCTATGGGAGCTGCTGGCTAAGTGTCGTCAATGCCATGCCCCATGTAATGTGAGGGAGACCAACATGGTTGTTCTCCCAACATGGTTGGTTCATTTATCACAGTGGCCATGGAATGCAACAGGTGTGTCTCAACGGCAATCTGGAGCAGCCAGCCAGTCATGAACAACACCCCAGCTGGCAATCTCTCCCTGTCTGCAGCCATCATGTTTGCAGGGGTACTCCATCCAAATCATTAAAAGTGTTGAGGATGATGAATGTGGTGGCCATCAGCGAGGCTACATTCAATAACCACAGCAACCGCTTTCTCCTGCCAACCATCATACATGTATGGAATATTAAACAAGAAGCTCTCCTTGCAGACATGGAAAGGGGTCTTGTGCTGAGTGGTGATGGCCGTAGTGTCAGCCCAGGTCATTGTGCCAAGTATGGCTCTAACACCATTGTAGAGACAAGGATACAAAAGTCCTTGATATACCTTGGTACAGGTAAGAACTAACACCATTATTTTGTATGAATAACTCAGGTCCTGAGTTCTATGCAAAAGCTAACTTCTTTTCTACTGCTGTGTTTAGTGCAATGATGTAGGGGGAAGTGCACACATGGAGAAGGCAGGAATGATCAGGAGCATCACATGTTTGGAAGAAGCTGGATTCCATATTGACACCATCATCACGGACAGACATCCCCAAATCCACAAATTGTTGCGTGAGAAACGCCCGGACACCATCCACTATTA